>CM021100.1:389987255-390192787 GCA_007115665.2 Sequoiadendron giganteum
GTCCTAGTGCATTAGGATTCCAAACAGGGCTCACATAGGAGTTTAATAGTGTGTACCAGGTGAGGAATGCTTGCAGTTTGGACTTTGATCCACGTGTACATGACTCGTATTCGATGCACAATCCTAGTGCGCAGGGTGTTTTTCTTGGTGCAATCAAGGGGAGTAACTCCTTACTGTGTCTAGAGTTACCATCTTCAGAAGATGGGACTAGAGGCTGCAAGTACCTGACTCAATTGTTGGCAGGGGATTACTTGCAGGGACAACAGTCAGTTATCCATCATGCTGATATGTATCTGACAGGGGTTGCTACTTTAATGCCACAGGGATTTCCTACGGATACATGGTTACAGGGTGATTACGATGTTAGCGAACATGATGGTTGGATTGGTTATCACTTCCATGGGTGTTTTGGAGAGACTGTAGAGAGATGTTGTATTGCGGATGTCTCTAGATATGTTTATCTCTTCATGACAGATGGATGTGAGTTCTGGTCGTATAGAGATCCATGTGGTGACAGGTCTGGCACTACAGTTGGATGGGTTCCGACAGGTTGCTTCACCATCTGCTAGCATGGTGAAGTTGTGATCAGATTTGCGCAGAGGAAGTCAGAGGTTATCAGACATGGCAGACTTCCATTCTGGTGTTGGGATCCAGGGATATTTGGCGCAGTTGCGTTTATGTTGGTGCTTCCAGAGTTAGTCAGTGATGCACAGGACATTTTACAATTCTTCTTTTCGGTCTTCTGAAGAGTGAGGTTTCTTTGCAGTAGAGATTGCTTGGGGACAAGCAATTTCGGGGAGGGCGGACTGTAATGTCCCCTTTTTCACGAGCATCAGAGTAGGGGGATTAGCCTATTTTCCTAACCCTCGTAGGCTAATAGTTCTGGATAAAGGGTTTCTCGGACGGGCACTTGGTCGTCAATTTGCAGTGTGGATCTCCGGAGTATGGTGGCAGGATGAATTGTAGTGTTTGGCATGATACTAGTGCTCAAATTAATGATACTCACCTTTTATTTCACCATCCTTGGCCTAGGGACCATGTGTCTTTAAAATGAAGGGGTCACTTTATATTTTAAAGTTACTATTCATTACTAAAGTGAAAAATGTTATAACTTAAGTGAATAGTGCTCACTTTAATGAAGAGTGTTTCCTTTGTAAATTTATAAAAAGCAAGAGAGAAAATTTGAATTTCTTCATGGATGAATAATTTAGCTTGTTGAAAACTTGGGAGTGAAGCTTGGAGGAGGAAGGAAGCTAGGGTTTCTTGATTTCTTGCATTGGGTGAGCCTGGTGGGGCTCTGTTCTTCCTTCTTGAGCTGCTTGATGGTGTGAAACACCACCTTAAAGTTGCTGGTCAGATTTTGTTGCTTTAGTTGGAGACCTGTGTTGCTGTTTGCAAGTTATTTGGAGCTGGTTTTTGAGTGTTCTTGACAGCCATAGACTCCATTGGAATTTACGCAAGAGCTGTTTGCTTTTGAGGAGTTTTGGAGCTGCTTTTTTTAAGCTATAGTCAGGCGCCTTTATTTGAGGGTTTCAACCAAAAAAAGAGAAAAAGATGCCTCTCCTTGGTGGTGCTATCTTTCCTAAAAGGGGCGCCCTTGTCCTAGAATACCTCCCATGCCGGTTTTTGGTGGGAAAAGTTCATTATTCACGAGTTGTGTGCATTTTTTTAGGGGCGGGTACTGTAGCAAGTCACTATTCACAGTGTTTGTATGGTTGTAAGTAAAAATTAAGGCATAAAAAGTATCTTTAAAAATCTGATGTAAGCCATCTATCTTATGTGATCTATTATGTAATGAAGAAAACATCTTTGGCTCTTAAATTGAGTAATTGCTTGGGTTATTTTCAGTAGCTTAGTTTACTTGAGTTTCCTTTATGTATATGCTTTTTAGTCCCCTTTCTAGCATTATTGGCAAACAAATCAAAGCACAAAAATAGAATTAAACCAAAACAAAAATCAGACCTATAAACTCAGTGAGAAACAGATCAGCAAAGTCTTGGAACACTACACCACACTCCACAATTAACAACTACTTGCATAAAATAAAGTCTACTTACTCTAATCTACTTGAATTGGAAAGACGAAAAAGCCTTGTCAACTGCCCACAACAAAAGATAGAATCACCAATCAATGAAAATCTTTATATTATGAGTCTTCCACAACGACCTTTTACAAAAACCTTCAAAGGGAAAGTTTTTCTTTCCATTTCAAACTAAGCTAACTCCTAGCTCTATGATATATACTCTCTATCCTCTAGCTCAGCTCTATCTTTGATTTTGTCTAACTCTAATTATTTTACAAATGAGGGGGGATACCCCTTTTATATCAAGCCCAGTCCAATGGACGGCTCAGATTGAGCCACCTAAGCCCTGATTAAGGTTCTAGCCCTAAACACCGCCACTAAGAGGAGTGGGGCAATGAATGCACTGGAGATTCTCCACTCCTCATCAGGAACCACTATCTGCAATCAGTGCACATCATCTCCTTCCAGAAGATCATCATCCAGAAGCGTGTTTCCTTTCTCCTTTTCGCTAGTTGCAAACTTGATGAATTTGACCAATACCGCCTCAACTTCCTGATCCGCAATGGGAGGAATGTGATCCAATTGAAATTCTAATACTGTAACTTGTTGATGGTTAAAATGACACAAACAACATTAAAACAGAATATTTCTACTCTATTTCTCCTAAAAGAGAAAGACAACATGTAGTAGCCTAACTCCCAAGGTCCTAGTAGTTGGTTCTCAACTGTCTGATGTCACTCAATTGGTTCATGCAACTGTAATATTCAAAGGGCCTGTGCTGGTAACAAAGGATTCAAGCTATGACTCTTTTTATCAAAATAGTTCCTGTAACTCAATGGGTTTTAAATAAAAGAAAAAGATAGAACAAAGGGGTAAACCATTAAGTATGAATTAAATTTATCTAATATCCAGACATATACTTTTAACAATGAATGTTTTCTTAACCAATCACAAAAACCATAGCATAACACAACCCACAGTATGACTGTACCATCGTATACATCTTTGGTGCTTAATTCAATTCCACTATTCGCATATCACAAGTATTTCCAAGATTTCAACAACACACATTCATTCATCATCAAAACTATAGATCAACAGACTTCAATAACTTTAATTCAATGACAATTTAACAAGATAATCTTTAAACCTGGTTTCTACTAATGACTTTCATCACATAAGAAACTATCATGCTTCAGCACAATCACTGGCATTCAGGTGGATTATAACTCATTAACCTTATCCAAAAACACAATTCAATGTAAACTCCATATTTCGTAAACCTGCAATTCTATTAACTATCAAAAGATCTAGTACAATGTGTCTCTACAAAACTCTCTAAAATTCTATCTCCTAGCACTAAGTAATCCAATCCAATTCTCAATTAGCCGACCCTTACAATGTGATACCCATCTGGTATTTATAGATATACAAAAGAAGTTCGAACTTCACTTCTATCTTAGGCTTTCCACCTTTTTAGGAACAATCAACTTTCTTGGAAACTTAGATCAACTTTGATCTTGAGTTCTTACATTATGCATTCAGTTTGATCTAACAATAGAAGAAAAGAAGTCATGCGCCCTTAAGACTGTCAGTGTTGCATGCATGCAACATGCAAGGAAGAAGATCATCATGCGACATGCAACCATGCATGCAAGATTTCTATGCATGTGAAGCTGGATTCACTATGAACTCATCATAACTGGTGAAAACTTGTTGTAGCATATCCATATCTAGCCCATCAATCCAGTCATCTTCAAATTTGATGCGATCCAACTCAACTGCAGCAAACTCTTTCATACTTTTTACCTTGATCAAATCTCTCCCTGCAGCTTTTATTTCTTCTTTGACTTCTACAAGCCGATCTATCACCAAGTCTCCTCCATCATCTTTCTCCTGCAAGCAAACCTCTAATTAGACCTTTAGATAAATCATCATAACACATGCTTTTAAAACATACCTGTCACACATACATCGGAGTGGGAACCAGACAGAAGCTCAAAAGAATCTTTTTTACAAAACTGGCGGAATCGAAGCAAAACTAATATAGGAACTTCACCTAATAACAAATAGGCTCGGAGTCGGAGTCGGGAAGGTTATCGGAACCGAGATCGGAATGAAAAAGGGATTTCGTTTTTTCTTCGAATTCTCATTTTTTTCATATTCTATTTCCATTCCGCCTCCGCCTCCGATTTGGTTATCGTTACTTCAACAAAAGACTTCCCACTATATGTGGAGCCGGACACGGGATGAAAACGGAATTGACAACCTTCGCAAACAAAATTCTTAAATTCAATATCAGTTCTAATCCCGCCTCCGCCAATTTATCCTATACTTCAAGGAAACCTTTTAGAACTCGGAATCGGAAACGGGATAAAAATGGAATTGATAACCTTTGTAAAACAAAACTCTTATGTCCATAATCCATTCCAATCTCGCCTCCGCCCATGCTAATCATGACATCATCAAATTTATTCATTTTCAACATAACTTCGTGATTAAAACCTAGGTCGCTATAAAATGACAAGGAGCTTTAAAAATACCATACTCATATGATCGTGGGGAATCAATGGCAATTCTAAGATATCATTTTTTAATCATTTAAAGTAATTGCAGAGACCAACGAAACCCTAATCTAACAAACCTAATAAAAACTAGGGCACGGGTTTAAAACCCTGCCATTCTACCATACAACGAAACCCTAATTTAAACAATAAATCTAATCCACCCTAACTCACTGTAAAAATCTCTAATCTACCTCACTGTAGATTCTTAATCTAACAAACGCCATTAAAAACCTTTAATCTAATCTAATCTACTGCAAATCGAAAACGACACGACGCAATCACGATTAAGACGTGAAAGCGACAATGCCCAAAAATAGAAAGAAACGACACGATAAAACAAGACAACAAGGATTAAAGCAAAACAAACAAGCCAAAACAAGAACCTACTCATTCAATCACATCGATGATCATAAAATTGCTTTAAAACACAATGATTGAACACGCGAGCAGATATAAAGCAAAAACACAACGAACACAATTGCAAATAAACAAACGAACAACAAAGATAAAAGGCCCACCTCAAACGCAAACAAAGCCACGCTAACTTTTTGAATCGATTCGCACACAATATCCCTTCTCTAAATTCGATCAATTTGCTCAAACGAACTCTGCTATTGCTCTTCGCGCTCTCAGACTTGTAATAATAACAATAATGATCGGCTTTAACCCTTAATAAAGGAAAATATGTGAATTTCTACCTACACCGGCAACCACCATTAATGCATTAAAACGCAGTAAAGGTGGAGTCGAAACTGTAAGAAAATGAACACTGGTCTACAGTGCAACTTTAGTCAAAAAGCCAACGACAAAAAGTGGCGGGGGTGGAACTAAAATGGAAACAGGATATTAAACTTATAAAATTTCCAAACCTTATTCCCATTCGGGCTCCGCGTCCGACAACTAAAAATAAAACAAAATCAAAAACAAAAAGTTAAGTAAAAGACCAACCTAATAAAACAAAACACAAAAACCGAGACAAAACAAACATTAAAAAGTAGCGGAGGCGGGATCGGAATTGAATTTGATTTTACAAATTTTGATAACAACCATCCCAATTCCCACTCCGTCTCCGCTTCCGCTAAAGACAAAAACAAAGACAAAGAAAAGACTGTCGGGATAGAACCAAAACAAGCCTCAAAAGAACTTTTAGAACCCGATTCATCTCCGGTTCCGATTTCGACAGAGAAACCAAAGAAAAACAAAGTATTGGCAAAACTAGACTCCAAACTTTGATTCAAAAACAACTAAGTACAAAAAAACACAAAGGGGGACCCATTTTGACCAAGGCAAAAGATAGGGTGGTTATGCAAGGCATAACATAACTGTTTGCCCATGTCAAGCACAAGATTTCTTCCAGGCAACAAGGGCGTCCTGGGTGTTCTGAATAATACTAGAGAACATAGAGGTGTTCTTGAAATCATCCTGGACGAAGGTCTTCACCTCAAAAAATAATGGTGTTAATCTATTCTTCAAACCATCTGCAATCACCTCTTCAGAAGTCAAGCTCCTAGCAAAGATAGCCTCCAACGTATTGAGGAACCCATCAAAGATATTTGTCATGGCCTTCCTGACCCTGACCGAATCTGCCTGTGATGCATCGTAGAATCCTCGGCATGTGACCATTGAAGAGTACCATCCGGTGAAGTCATATCTATCTCCCTCCTGAATCACACCTCCCTCAACCAAAACTTGTAGAGGTGTGTGCATCAAAGCTCCTAATCAAAGAACCAATCTCGTTTCATAGATACGAGCTTCACCCCAAGCATGGTTAACTGCATCCATCCTTGCCATAATGTCAGAGGCTTGCCGATAGGCATGTGCAAGATCCCCCATCAACTTTTTTGTTTCGACACGAACGTTGGCAACCCACTTGTCTATCTGTTGTGCCATTCTTTTCAAATCCTCCAACCGACTGATTGACTCTGGAAAATTTAGCTGGAAGCTCAATCGCCGGATTTTCTTGCCCACAAGGACGGGACAAGTGTTGCACATAGCCAATCAGTGTTTTGTGCTCTACCTTCAATTTCTTATATTTGCCCTCGATATAGGACAATCTATCCTTGAGTGCCTGATATGAATTATCGCACTCCTCAATCACCTATGCTCTAGTAGGGCGACCAAGTTCCATAGTTGTAATCACATAATTCTCGAGAACGGCCTCATCCCGATCACACTCCACTCTAGGCACTGCCACATGCAACGTTCGAGAGCCATCCTCATCTATTGAGATCTTAGAGAACTTCCTGGCCTTCTTCTTTGTTGGAGGTGCACTGATCCTTCTCAACAATTCTTCCATCTCAGCTGCAGGATCAGTTTCATCTATAGGATCATGTCTCATCTTGTCCCGTAGCCATTCTGGCACCTCTTGCCGCATATCTGAGATAATGAAAGGCTGCTCAACCTCCGCCTCAACCTCATGAACTTCCTCCCTGCCTTCATTCCAACGAGGCTCATCATCATCAATAGGCTCAGTATCTCCCGAGCTCTGGGCATCTTGATCTAAAGTAGCGTCATCCTCAAGAGCTGCCTCAATTTCCTGCTGAAATTGAGTATCAGTGGTTGTCCCTTCACCTGACTCCTGATGGTTTTCCTCCCTAGGCATGTTGATGCTCTAGCCCACTGACTCTCTATAAGGTGGCTGACTTGCTGCTTGCACTGCCTGCTCTACATTCAATCTTTCCCTCTGGTCAGCAAACAGTGATACTTCCTGCATACTCGGAGAATGTGCCCGAGACGGCATATGCACGGATTCTTCAATTCTCAAAGGTTCAGGCCGAACTGGCTCTTTTCCTCATGGCTCTGAAGCTTGAGCAATCTACCTTCCCTGCCTAGCTGTCCATGATCTGTGATCTCCCATCAAATTGTATGTGAGGGGGATTGATCTGCTCTTAAGTCGGCTGACATGCCTCTCTACCCAACTCCATGTGAATGTCAAGACTAGGATGCAAAGTGTATCCAAGTCTGTAATCTCTGGGTCCGACCAATCCGGGAGTGGTAGTGGTGTGTCCCTCACTATTTCATAATCCGTTTGTACAGCATTTATATTTTCTTCAATTTGATCCAACACTGGAACAATCTCGCATTCCCTGATCATCCCCAATGGTATCCGTGAAAACATTCTCCTCCTAACCTTGATCTCATCCACTGCACTTGCCCAAAAGTCTTCGATCTATGCTTTGTGCCTGAACTCTTCGGACAATATCCATCTAATATTTATGTGGGGATCATAGTGTTTCCTGCTAGTATGGTAGGAGAGGTGGAAGAACTGGAGTTTGTTTTCTGCATCCCTTGTTGCTTGTAGTGATGGACAAACTTCGTCAGAATTCCCCATGGTAATTGGGAATCCAAGTCCACCTTTCTTCTTCTTTTTTTGAATCTTATCATAGGCAATAAGTTGCCTAGATATCTCCAGCATCACAATTCAGTTTGTGGGATACCAGGGCAATCTGTACAGATAGGAGGAAAATCCTTGCAGCCTTATGTAGGTAAACTTCGGAAACTGGATAAACCAACATCCGAACTTCTCAATCAGCTCATGTGCCTCTCTAGATATTCTATGGTGAGTCCTTTACTCCAAGGTCCTCGTTATGTGCATTGTGAAGGCGTCATTGACCCTTTTGTAGTTGGAGGTGCTTGTCAAATGTAACTGCAGACAAGCCTCATGTATCTTGAATTGATGGGAGCCACACCTGATTGGTTCCTTATATGAAATTCCTCTATACTTTGTCATTCGGGCCAGCATGTAGACAATGTAAGAGCTCATGTAGAATGTTTTTGTCCTCCTCAAACCACAAAGTTGCTCATGTAAGTTGTCACTGATCATCAATGCCCAGTCCACGTAATCCTTGCCTTCGAGCACCAAGTTGACATAATAAAACATCCAAGGTTCAAAGATGAATGCTTGGGGGCATCCTCCAACTCTGCTCAACATCATTATTAAGTCACAGAACTCTTGCCTCAAATCCTCTTAAATTATCTGCTTGGGCAACTTCGTGCGAGTTGGCTTGGGCTTGTTCATCCACCTGGTATTTATCAGGTTTGCACATTGATCGAACGTGGATGAGTAAATCTTTTCAGCCCTCTCCCTTGTTTTATAAATCATCTTCTCATGGACTGGAATTCCAAACGCCTCCCCAATCGCCTTTGGTGTAAGGTTGGCCAATATCTTGCCATCTAGCGAAATGATCGTCCTCTGCTCTGTGTTGTAGTAGTTGGTGCATTTCATGATCAGTTTTGGACACCGGATGGCTAGAGGAAAACTAGCAGTGGCATAAAGCCCGCTCCTTATGATGTTATGTGAAGTAACTGACGAGTGATGACCTCCAGTCCCCATTATTCTTCTCCTGAATGTTTCCAAGTTGAACGAGCCGTTGTTTGTGTCGCTCAGTTTGCCCAACCTTGAAGAAAACTTTGATTCTGGCAAGAAGGATTTGCTCAATTTCTTTATAACTGTCTGTCTTGATGTGCTTGCTCTTGTGGATTCAGCGTGGTTCCCTCTGCCTGTAGCCCCTATGCTTGATTCGGCCATTCTGCAAAAATGTAAGAGAGTTATTAGAAAACAAGATTTTATAAAACAATATATCACTTTTGAGGGTGCCAGCAGATTTTTAAATAAAAAGGCTTCAACACTTTGTCACTTTCAGCTGCAAACCTCAATACTCTGAAATTTCTCTACTTGCAGCAGCACAAAGTCCAATATGTGGAACTATTTATTTGCAGCAAATTCACTCTCAGCAGTTCGAAACTTTCTCACAAGTTCGCACCTCTTGCGCTTTCAGCAACTCAACTTTTTTTTCACTCAAGTTCGCACTTCAGTAATTTGAGAAGCTTCTTCTCAAATCGTACCTTTCGGCAACTCAACCTGAGACTTAGAAGTTCGCACTTCAGCAGCTTCACTCCTTAAACTTTGCAAAGCCACGCCTTTGTCAATTCAATACCTCTGGTTGCAAACTCATATTTCTCAGCAACTTGAGAATTTTTTATCTCTGCAAACTTGTACTTTTCAGCCTTAGAAGATATTTTGCACCCAGCAACCTGTGAGAGATATGAAAAGAACTTGAAACCTTATAGCCAGGTCGAATTCCAAAAGAGGCTAAACTTAGCAAATTTTCGAATTCCATTTTCCCTCCTTTACCAATTGAACCACTTGTCATCTGGAGCATCGGAATCTTTAACTTCTAGAATTTCGAAAATTCATCACTCCTACACAGGCCTGCTTCATCACATTTGCTTCTTTTAAAATATTGAATCAATCACCTCTTTGAACAATTTTATTTCATCTGGCTAAGTCATTTTATTTCACGCTTGTTTCGGCAAAATTATTCCAATTGCTCAGTTCAATTCTCAAGCAAAAACACTTTGTGAAAACATACTCATCTCATTTGCCTTAGAGAAATTTCAAATTTGCCTTAGGAAATCCATCAAAACAAGCACCGGGCAGAATTCTCTGTCAAAATGACACGAGCAAGGTGTGGAACAAGTTTAGATCATCTCTCGATTGAAAACGTTCAATACCCAGAAGAAAATTCCCTTCAGAACTCGTTGTTTTCATGTGTATCTGAACGAAGGGGTACATTTAATTTTTATTATTTTGAAAAAATATAATAAAATTGCTAAGGTTCACTCATTTTTATTCTAGATGCCTTCCACATCTGCAATCTTCAATTTCTTTGCTTTGGCACTTTCTTTAATTTTCCTGAAAAATTTCTTGTCTGGCTCTGGGCGCACTTCACACTTGTTCTTGAAAATTTCCAACTTCATCTCAGCCTTAGGCGTATTGCTCACCCTTAGAAAATAATTAAATTTTAAATCACCCATGAGGGGCGCATTAGAGGGCATGAACTTCCACTTTACCTTCTTTATCTTTCCACGCCTCAGCAATTTTGCCTTACACTTAGCCATTTTCCTTCTCAAGTCTTAACTCCTTTGGGCGCAATTGACATGGTGAAAAGGAATTTGTTCAACCTTAGGCGCATTTCACCTAGTGTGAAGGAACTTTCTTTCCTTAGCGCATTTCACCTTGTGGGCGCCTTGGGTGCATTTTCCATGGGGAGGAGGAACTTGTGGGCGCATTTGAAGGGGTGGGGAGGAATTTCCCACGCCTTAGTGACTCTTCACCTACCTTGGGCGCGTTTTACCTAGGCTACCTCCGCTTTTGCCTTGAGGGCGGATTTGAGCATGAAGACTTCCATATGAGGGCGCGTTTGAAGGGTGGTGAAGGAATTTCCACCACGCCTTAGAAACTTTCATGCCTCTTCCTCTTGAGGGCAGATTTAGCCTAGGGTCAAGGAATTTCAGGGTGCAAATAGCATAGTGTGGAGGATTCTTTTATCCTTAGCAATTTTTATCAACTTTCTCCCATGGGCGCATTTGATTTGTTTTCATGTCAGTTTTTATCTATAAATTTCCAACGCCCTAGCCATACCTTGGCCTTCTATTTTTAGCAAATCCGGAGAAGTGAGGACTTCCATGCATTTTATCTGTTCTGAGCTGGAGCAGGCATGGTTGTGCTTCCACTGACCTTGCCACTTTGTTTATACCCTCTGTCCACACTGGTATGCTATTTTTAGCCATTTGCTATTTTTAGCAAACCCTAAAATCAATTGATCTTTGTAGCTCTGTTTGACCTAAAATTTGCTCCACTTGATCTTAATGACCTAACTGTCCCATTCACACCTGCCTCTGGCACAGACGTGCTATTTATAGCCATGAAGTGACTTACTAAAAATAATAAGTATTCAGATTGTGCTCAAATTTTGCCAGTAGGCAGCCTAGAAGATGTTGATTATGGTGGTGTGCTTCGTTTCGACAACTCTGCATTTCATTCCTCCTATTTTTAGGCATAACAGTGGAAACCCTAATCTGACTTGCATGTGCCCTGAGTTGTTTCCACTTGGCTCGATTTTTGTTGCCTGTCGTTCTGCGTACTGAACTGAAGTGTTGGGTAGCTGCTGGAGTGAAACTGCTATTTATAGTAAGTGTCCGGAAAGTGATCCATTTGATGTCGGATGAGTTTGCATGTCACAGCGCCCATGGGATCTCAAAAAACCCAAAAAAACCCAGAAAACTGGTCTGCATGTGGGCACTGGCTAAAAATAGTAAGTCTCTAAAAAATTATCCATTCCGCTTGCATGTCACATCACTGCAAAGCTCTCCCAAAACCCATATGGAATATCCGGACATGCGTTGAAAAACTCAACATGCAAACCCTAAAAATAGCCTTTGAAGGTTGTACCGCTGAAAGTCACCATCTCGGTTTGCATGTTACCTCATTGCGAAGGTCTTGAAAAACCCAGATCCATTCTCCAATCATGCATTGGAAAATCATGTGTAAACCCTAAAAATGGCTCTTGAAGCCTGTATTGCTAAAAATAGCAAGTTGTCAGAATCTGTTCAAATTTCTCGTGTAGGCACCCTGTAGTTACCTGGATGTGCTGATGCAGTCAGAATCCTGAGGAAAAGGCCTCATATTAGGTACTTACTAAAAATAGTAAGTTGTCAGATTTCAGTAAAATTTCAGTGGGATCTTGCCTCGAGCCCTCTGATTGTGCTATTGTGCTCAAATTTTACCTTGAAAACCTTGTATGACCTCAAACAAGCCTGAAGGATGGAAAACCCTAATTTCACATACTTAGCTATCATTTCAACCTAGGTCAAACGAGACATCCCCGGAAGGACAAAAGACCAAAGAGAGAGAGAACCAAAGCCAAAAGACCAGAATGCAGCAAAAATTAGGGGGTCCCCATCTTGGATGGGGTGATGTGTGAAAAGGTCACAACAGGCTGCCAAAGAACCCTTCAAACATAGAAGACTGAAGAGTAGCAGCATTCTTGCAGCTCCATCCAAACTGAAACACCATCCCACAATCCACCTCCATAGGATAGGGCCCTCCGCTATAGGGGAGGAAGACGCTAGAGCTCCATCCACCAAGGCAGCCCAATTCCTGCTCATACCAGCTCCACCTCAAAAGGAACCAACTCCACCTCAACAGGACCAAGCAACGAAGAAGAGGACATTCCAGTGGACCAACAGCATACAACTCCACCTCAATAGGAGCGGGCTCTACCTCAACAAGACCAAATTTCACCTCTAGAGAAGCCATCGTCAGTAGAGTCCAACCAAAAGAAACCACTCCAGTAGGATTTAGTGTTCCACCACTCTGCTGATTTGTTTCTCACTGATTTTATAGGTCTGATTTTGTTTCAGTTTAATTTCTTCCTTCTTGTTTTCGAGTTTGTTTACCAATAATACCAAAATGGTACTAAAGAGCATATGCATACAATTGGAAACTTCTAATAAACTAATCTACTGAAAATAACTCAAATAATTACTCAATTTAAGAGCCAAAGATGCTTTCTTCATTACATAATAGGTCACATAAGATAGATGGCTAACATCAGATTTAAAGTTAACTATATCTTATATCATATTTTGACTTACAGCCATACAACACTATGAATAGTGACTTGCTATAGTACCCGCCCCCAAAGAAGTGCACACAACTCTCGAATAACGAACTTCTCCCACCAAAAACCAGCATGGGAGGTCTTCTAGGATAAGGGCACCCCCTTCAGAAAAGATAGCAGCCACATAAGAGAGGCGTTCTATTTTCTTTTGCTGATATAAACCCTCATGAAAAAGTGGTTGGTTGTATCTCTTCAAAAACAGCCCCAAAACACTCCAAAAGCGAACAGCTCACGTGCAAATGTGAATGGAGTCTATGGCAATCCAAACCCCTTTGAAAATGGCTCGAATAACCTACAAACAACAACTTATGACTCCAAATGAAGCAACCAAAAACTGACCAGCAACCTTAAGGTGGTGTTTCACACCCTCAAGCAACTCAAATTCAAAGAACAAAGCCCCACCAGGCTTACCCATTGCAAGAAATTAGGAAACCCTAGCCTCCTTCTTCCTCCAAAGCAACACTTCCAAGTTTCATCAAACAAAATCATCCATTCATGAAGAGGGTCGAGCTTTCTCTCTTGATATTTATAATTTTACAAAGAAAATATTATTCATTAAAGTGAGCACTTTTCACTTAAGTTATAACATTTTCCACTTTAGCAATGAATAGTAATTGCAAAATATAAAGTGACCCTTCATTTTAAAGACACATGGTCCCTAGGCCGAGGATGGTGAAATTAAAGGTGAGTATCATAAATTTAAGCACAAGTATCGTGCCAAACGCCACAATTCACCCTGTCACCATACTCCGAAGATCCACACTGCAAATTGATGACAAAGTGCCCATCCAAGAAACCCTCTATCCAAAACTATTAGCCTACGAGGGTCAGGAAAAATAGGCTAATCCCCAATTTTGATGCACGTGAAAAAGGGGACATTACATAGGACAAGCACTCACAACAACCATAGGCATTAGAAGAGATGGAAACAAGAAACCAAACTTAAAAATCAAGTCAACCAGCAACATACACACCAGAGCCAACAAAATAACCAGCTCCAAAGGTATCAACTATAACCAGAAAAAAAAGAGATCCCCCAACAGAACTCAACATCAACAGATTCTGGAAGGGAGACCACAAAACATTTCTAAACACAGCAACCTCCGAGAAAAGAGGAGCAGCAAACTCCATCCCCTGTAAAAACAAAAACAATAGAAAAACCCAACAAGGGCAAGACACCAAACAAAGAGAAGCTCCTTTCATGAGCCAAGAAGGGTTCACCCCAAGCCAGATGAACAACAAAAATAGTTGGGTTTTAAAGAAAAACATTAAAAGCAATCCAAACAACTGAGAGTGCTCAAGCCTAGCACCAACAAAGGACCTAGAGCCCAGCCCAAAAAACTGCATCACTACCAACAACAAACCCTTGAGGCCCAAGAACAAAGGGAGCTCAAGACCAAAGGGAAAACTAACCCCAAGAGGAAACTGCAGAACAGGGCCCAGAGCCCTCAGCTAGCAAGAACCCAAAACCAAAGAGAGCAGCAACACACAACAGCCAGAAGGGAGACCCAAAGCAACCCATAGCCAGGAAAGCACCAAGAAGCAAGAGGGACTCAAGATGAAAGGAGCCAACGAATGGACCAACATGAGAAGAACACAAGCCACCCTAACACATCAGTTAGAGCCAAAAAAAGGCCAATCCAAAGGCAAAGCTACCACTAGAGCCACCGAGCAAACAGAGGAACTTGCCAGCTACAACATAAGCAACAAAAACCCCTAGCAAACCACGAAACCAAATGTGAACCAAGAGACACCTCAAAATCCAAGGCACCCCACACCTCAAGAAAGGAAGGATGAGACTCCTCCCAAAGAGAAACAACCTAGCCGAGCAAGGACCCAGTAGCACCGTCGACACAAGATGAAGGCAACCAAGGAAACACAGGAAGAAAAAGAGGGGCAATGCCATCAGAAACGCCAAAACCCACGCACCTTTTAGCAACAGCAACACCCTTAACAGCACAACCTCCAACTGCAGAAAGCCACCACGCATCGTACTCATCATCTGTGTCGCCTTCCCCATCCACTTTAGAAATCAAATTTGCAGACTACACGCTCCCACTCCCACTTCCGCACGCCATTTTTATGGGTAGTTTACAAGCTTTCTTTTGTTGACAATGAGCTCTATGGGCAATACTAATCTGAATGACACTCTAAAATGCTTTCTGACTTTTCGAGTGTTCTCCAAACTTCTTAGAGAGCACGTCTATTTATAGTAAGTCACCAAATTGGCTTCTATTTCTCATCTACTGCCTCAATATCATATTGGCGTGGTCAATTTTGGATTCCAATCTGTTTCGGGATTTTTCTCAACTTGGGGTGAAATAATTAAATTATTCACTTGTTATAATGTTTTATAATTATTTTTTATAACTTAGGTGTAATATCTTTTCAAAAAGGTGTTTTAATTCCCCATTTGGATGCCTAGGATAAATAAGGGTGTCGTGCATATGAAAAAGCTTTTATTTTATTTTAAAAGGGAATTTGATGGAAAGGGTGATTGATTAAATATTTGAACATAACGAATTATTTAATTTAAAGCAAAAGTGCTTTTTCAGAAAAAAGCAACAAAAAAACAAAAAGAGTTTTTTTGAAAAAATAACGAAAAAGGAAAAAACGTTTCTCAAAAAAGAAAAAAGCGTTTTTTCAAAAAAAGCTATAAAAGGAGGTGTTGGGGGCTCATTTGGATGTACTGAAGAATGATAATGTTATGCTGATCAAATGGCTTTGGTTCTCTTCAATCTTTGAGGACGAAATCCCTCATAGATTTCTAGTCTTGGAATTACAAAATATTCCCTAGCTAGACTGTGATGTGATTCCAAGAATCACCATTGGAGCTGATTTGAAGTTTCAATTTTGGTTTTCCAGCATGGACTATTTTGATGTGTTTTGGCATTACATTTGGTGTGATTACTTTTTAGATTCCAGAAGTGTTGAGTGTGGAGTTTAAAGTGTTTTTAGGGGGTTGTACCATTGTTGCTACCTACTACAACTATAGTTTCAGACCTACAAATTTCTGATATACCCTTTCCAAAATAATGATACACTCTTTTCATGAGTTTGGGTGTGAGTTGACACTATTGTTTGAGCGCTAATATAGTTGGTGATCATTTTGGCACGTTGGAGGTAGCTGGGTGAAATTTCCTAAATCATCTATCTCACTGTCCAAACAGCTGCAGTGAAGTTACAGACTTATATCAGACTTTCCATTTGCCATATTCTAAGGTATATTTACTATTACAATGTTGGGTAGTTAGATTCCTAAGTTGGGGGTTCATTTTGGGTGTAATGTCCCCTTCTTGCACCTAATCAGTTTGGGAGTTCCATTAGCCTATTCCAAGGTTCCTATAGGCCAAGTGGAGTTCTGAAGGTGACTCGAGGCCTCTGTTGGGCTTTGTGGTGGTTTTCGGTGTTTTCCTACAAGGGTTACTAATTTTAGCAATGGCCATTTTTAGCACTTACTATTTATAGTAAGTTTAAATGTATCTCAAATTGTGTCAATTTGGTGTTTGGGTACACTTACTATTTTTAGTAAGTGTTTTTTTAATAGCTGGATTGAGCGTTTGTTTCTCCAACAGTGCAATACTTTTTCTTTGGGCATTCGTGAATTCTAAGAGCAATTAAATTAATATTTATATTTTCGTCAATTAAGTTTTATTTTAAAGTTACTTTATAACTTAAGTGAGATTCATGTGTGAATAAAAAGGACCCCTTGTCTCATGCCTAGCAAAAAGGTAAATTAAGTTGTTTCTAAAAGCAAAATTATAACCTCCAAAAGTGGACGCCTAGTTTGATGGAGTCATAAGGGAAATTAAAAATAAAACAAAAGGCTCATGAAGGAAGGCATAGCATTCTTGGAAGGAAAAGTGAATTTGAATGTGTGTTACCCTAATTTCCTCCCCTCTTCTTTATATTCACCTCTTGGGCTCTCATTTCATTATCTCTAGTTTGGCAACATAAAGTGATGCTGATGGATTGTCTACAAATTTCCATTTCTACTGGATGAGAATGAAAACCCTCATCTATAGTTGGTGGTTTCGGTGGTGAGAGACCCACTCTAGCCGGAAGGAGTGATTCTATGTAATCTCCCCAACTTTGAGTCAGCATAGATTAAATAATTAATTTAATGTTGTCAAGAAAAATATTAAAATATTAAGAAAACTTAAATTAATTATTGGTGCACAAAAGTAACTTATGTTTGAAAGGCTAAATAAATTACTTTTAAAAGTGAATTCTCAAAAAAGACAAAATTAAGTGAAAAAAAGAAAAGATTGAGAATTCAAGAAGTCTTGGAGGAGTTACGTATGGAGATGAATAAAAGATTCAGAGGGTTCATTGCAGGCAGGTTGGATTTTGGGTTTGTGAAAACAGGTTTTTGGCTAGAGGTCATCCAGAACTTTGTGAGGACAGGATTCTCTTCTCACAAAGAATATCATATTCGGTATTGGAAGATATATCCAAGATGGTGGCTCACAATCTCACCTCAGGGGCTGTGCTGGTGTTCATTATGGTAGATTAAATGAAGTCTGCGAAGCTTATTTAGAAGACTTTCAGAATTTTTCGCATTGAATAAAGTGTTGAATTGTAGTTGTTTTTGTATATCAATAAAGATTGAATTCTAAAGTTCCCTTAATTTTCAATTTGACATCTGGTGTTCTTGAATTTCTAGTTATTTTTAGATATCAGTTGAATATATTAATATATTCAGATTACCATGCAAGCATATCTTAAGCCGTTATATTTCAAGATTGAATGGGCCAAGTTATAATTGATAGTTTCAGATATACTATCAATTCAAATATTAAAAGAGCCGATATTCATTCCTAGGAGGTCGCTCAAATTAAAGAAGCAATTAATATTCATTGCCAATTGAAGCAAATTTATGCCTTCATTGATATGCTTAAAGTGGTGATATGAGGAGGTGGGAATATCATTTCCTAAAGATAGGGACAGAATTTCTTAAGTTTCAATTTAATTCATTAAGGCACGGGCAGGAAGATTGGAGCTCCCGCATCACACGGGAGAGTAGCCACAGTTGATACGAAGGAATTACAGATGTCCACTCGAAGCCCTATTTCTAGAAACAATCAAAATACATTGGAGACCCCTGGGAGGTGTGGAGGAGTTGATGAGTTCAATTTTTTGACTCTTCAAATAGTTTTGACACTATTGAAGATGATGAATCGATTTAATTAAATAAGGAGTGAATTTAATATTAAGTTTGATGTCATTGCTTTTATCTAGCCGCGCTATTCTTTATTTGATAAGGGAAATCGCTTCAGACTGAAGGAGAGTGGTTGGTGCAAAGCCGCCATTGGGAAGTTCCGATAGGCAAAGTCGGGTTGCAAATTTGAAGTCACCTTTCTTTAAGAAGATCAAATTAAGTCCTTGAATCGCATTTGTATAACGTTTGGAAAAACATCAGTCATTGTAATTAAGGTTGTGAGAATTAGAAACATTGGGGTTTCCTTCTAGAGGTCGAATCACAGAATATGGTGAATGAAATTTGTAACAACCTCATAATCAGTTGTCTTCAACTACCAAGGTTGGGCATATCAGAAGACATGGGTGAAGCCAAGTGTCATAAAGGAGTCGTTACAACCTTTGAAAGAAGT
Organism: Sequoiadendron giganteum; assembly: GCA_007115665.2. Lineage (NCBI taxonomy): Eukaryota > Viridiplantae > Streptophyta > Pinopsida > Cupressales > Cupressaceae > Sequoiadendron > Sequoiadendron giganteum. The sequence continues at coordinate 390,005,923 of CM021100.1, forward strand.
CGTCGCACCTATTGCAATATAGTAGCCGCTTCAGTTGTGTAAGGAATCGGGAGCAAGACATAAGTACTTCTTTGCCTTTATTTTAAATGAAGTTGTCGTTGATGTAAAGGAAGTCGTGACTCGGGAATATGTTACACCAGTCCGCCAAACATTAGGGACACAAGGGCCAGCCTTTATCACGCGTCCCTCTCTCATATTCATGGGATGTTTAAAGAATTGCTTAGGGGTTTTGGAGGATGTAGAGCACGATGTAGAGAATGGACACCGAGGCAAGTAACGTGGACTGTTGAAAAGTCCATTTCTGGGCGCTTCAAAATATTGGATACAACCACTTGGGAAGGTATAGCATATAATGTGTGACGATATGTTATGATAAAGGGAAAATGTCATGTATTAATAGGAAGTTGTGGAAAGAGTCGTGTCACCTAGAACAGTCAACTACAGGAGAACAATACGGAAGATTAAGAAAAAATACAAGTAGTGATTAATTAGATGGTGTCAAGAAATTAGTCATGTGCAGTGTAATATTCAATTAGTCATGAATCTCCTTTCAGAGCTAAAGGAATTAATTATGTTCAATTCCATGTAGAAATCACTGGGAAAAGGCATCAACAATTGGCCAAAGAATGGACAGCGTTTCCTAATCTGCACCATCAGTGTGACTGGCGAACTCTTATGTGGAGGTGCTAATAATAATAGTTAAGGGATCGATGCATTTCAGGGAAGCTGAATCTGTAAAGGAAGTTTTGGAAACATTTTAAAAGGTCAGGATATCATACATTATTTTTCTGTATGAACTGTGCATTACTGAATGGTGACTTGTTTCATTTGAACATACATATTCTAAAATATATAAATATTTCTTATGTTGTGAATTCATTGGATTAAGTGTTTCTCTAGTAAAAAACTTTCATATATGCAGTATATAAGACATTTATCAGCCAGCAAAAAATAGACATAGAATAGCTTGCTATATAACTGTTTGACAAAATGTCCAAGCAACTAAGTTGTTGAAATTCGAAAAAAATTCTATAGCATTTAGGGCAGCACACTACATTGGTATCACAGGTTAGTTAACTCCTGCCATCCTGTCAGATAGTTCAGAGTATTAACTTTCAGCTTATAGAATGGAAAGCAGAGATAGAAAATGGGTTGGCTAAACTACTTCACAAATCTGATAGTAAGCTTGGTAACTTATCTCAATCAAAGAATGATGCTTTGGCCAAATTGAAAAGTGTAGAATGTTTGATCACTGTTGAGCAATCACTTCCTAGTATAATGCAAATTGGTCTTGCTCCTACTGTGATTTCTTTGGGTCGGCATAGGTGGTTGAGACATGCTAATGAAGAGGTAAGGTTGCTGGTTACTTCTTGTTTGAATGAAGTTTTGAGAATATTGACTCCAAAAGTTCCTTATGATGATAACATAATGAAAGAGTTGATTTAGTTAATGGTGGATAGCTTCCAAGACTTGGGTGATGCCAAAAATCGTCACTTTTCTACAAGGTTTGCAATACTCAAAACTTTTGTAAATATCAGATTGAGTAACCTTATGCTAGACCTTGATTTGCATGACTTGATCTATAACATATTTTACCATTTCCTTTACAATCAGAAAAGAACATAATGATGATATTATTTCAGCTATGAAAATTGTTATGGTTCAAGCTATCAATGGAAGTGATGTGATTTTTCAGCCTATCATAACTTTGTTATTGGCTGTCCTATAGCAAGAACAAGTCACTTCTTCAGCTGCTTATGAGTTGGCCAAATATGTGTTGGGGCAATGTGAGAGAAAGCTGAAACCCTACATGGTTAATGAGGAGCAAGTGGAAAAAAAAAGAAATTGCAACAATTAATGAGATTCCTTTTGAGGATGTAAAAAAGGTAGCTAATGTTGAGAGTGTTGTTACCGAAGAGAAATCAGAAATATTGCTGCATGATGTTGAGAATGATCCTTTGCCCAATGAGTCATATGATTTGAAAGAAAATATGAAGGTTACTGAAGATATGATTGTTGCAGCCTGTTGCTGCGTGTTTTGTGACACACACGAACACACTAGAATAAAGTGTCCAGAGATGCTCTATCCTCTCTTGATAAAAATCACCTTTCGTGCTAAGATTGTGAGATAGATCACAAGGTAATTCCAATGTTTCAAAGTTGGGTTGTGGATAGACTCTGTGGTAGTTGTGGTTTGCTGGTAACCCAAGGGGGCATTTTATTTCAGTAATTCCTTTTGAAAGTATGGGATTGGATACAGTGTTGTATTTTTTGGGATTTTTTGATTCTGAATAAGAAAATGAAAAAAAGAAAGGGGTGAGAAATCTTATACTAATCCTAAGGAACTAGGAGACGGTAAAGATCAAATGCAACTTAAATGAAACCATGCTTTGTCTCGCCACGTAAAACGACAATTGCACAAAAGCAGGTGCAATCTTCTAGGATTTATGCTTAAAATTTTCTACTGCAAATAACACCATCAATTGAACAATATTATTTGAAGTATACGTTAAAGCATCCACGTTAAAAGCTCAGACTAACTTTACACATCAAATGAAAATCATTCATTTGAAAAATGTATGAGCTAAGTCGCCCCAATCTTTACTATCGATCTTTTGTTCCACTAACAAATAAATTTCTAATCTATAACAATCCTACGAGAAAGAGAAAATATGCAACCATGCACCCATTTGACAATAAAGATTTCAAAGCAACTCATGCAATTATGAATTTTATTATCACAATAGTTTTCGCACCAATTTCATACAACTCTTCTCTTACTTCTAAAATTTAAAGCTCTAAGCTAATTCTACTCTTTAATCCTCTGGCAATAGTTCTTCTGATTCTGATCTATCTATCTGATCCTTCAAAAATGAAAATGACAGGGTACTTATAGAATTCCCCAATACAATGAATGGCCGAGATTGAAACAAGCTCAAGGGCCCAGATTCAAACAAGAAAACCCTAATTAGGGTTGCCAAAACATCGACCAGTTAACAGGCAGATGAGTCATCCACTGAGAGTTGCGCCCTTATCCGCTTTTGCAATGCTTCGTTCGACGAACCTGGACACCATGGCGCCAATCTCCTCAACGGTAATGTCTGGCAAGGTACTGGCATTGTATTCCAGCAGGTCCAGACTGTCCGCACAATCGGCAAAGGCAACTACCCATTCTGATTCGTGCTGCAAGAAAGTACTATGGATGCTCAAGAGGTCAAATGCCTTAGTCAAATTTTCGCCCATGATTGGCATGATGGAGAAAACCTTCTGCACTTCCCTTTGCATATTATCCGGCCACAAGTCATTTTCTCGGACAATGTCCTTGCTCAATACATCTGCAGCCATATGGAAGATGCCATTTTGAATGCTCTTCACTCGCTCATCGACCTTGATACTTTCTGCCTTAACCTTTTCCAGCACTTCCCTACGGGAGACCAATGCGCAATACCAATTGTTGAAGTCGTAAGCTGCCCCAGCTGCAATAATCTTCTCGTCAACTAGCCTTTGCTTTGGGATTTTCCTTATATCACGAAGGCAAGGAATGATTCTGTCTTGCAGGTCCTGCAGTCCATCCCATGCTTCAGTCAAGTTTGCAATCCTTGTGAGCAGGGAAGAAGTTTTCCCATGAGCATGCACCAACTTCTCCACAAATGCCATTACTTCTCCCTCTTTTCTTGCCATCCATTCTTGTGTCTCCCTGGCAGTAGTCAATATTTTCTCAAGTCTTTCTAGCGGTTCTTGTGATGTATTTGGGAGGAAAGGATTTGATTGGTCGCCTTGGTTGAGCGGCTTTGTCAAATGCCGGATATACTCCTTCAGGCGCTCAACTTCCATCTTATATTCTCTTTTCTTCTTAGTCTCCTTTTCTAATCTGGACTTAATGGTGGAGACGGAATTATCCAGATCTTCTACTTCTTGCCCTTTGGTAGATGGACCAATATCAATTACAGTAATGGCATACTTGGCAAAGTAATCTCATCCTGCGGCTTCTCAACTGTCGGAACTGCAATCTACACTGTGCAGTTACCAGTTTCATCTCTTTGAATAGTAGAGAATTTCTTGGCAAGCTTTTTCGTATTTACTTGCTCCAACCTTGCCAAGAAATTGTCTATATCATTTGCTTCTGGTGCTGCAACTAGTACCTTGACCTTAATCCTTTCCTTAAGCCAGTCTGGTATTGTAGGTTGCTCGACTCCATCATCCTCGCAGTCCGGAATATCCTGAATCTCCTAGACTTCCTATACTGGTGGGTCCTCATGAATCCCTCTTAGGGCTGAAATCATCCCTTCTTGGAAGTCGCCTTCCCTGTCATTCAAGTCCTCATCTGACTCAAAGATCTCTGTGCCAGTTGGAGAATGATGAAAGTCATCCTCAAGCTGCATAGGCTCCATGTCTCTTTCAAGTACCGGCGAAGGAATTCTGATATGTTCCCATGATTCCTCATCCATAATCAGTAATTGCTTTATATCCCTGAATGCAGCTGAGTAAAGGGGCTTAGGCTTCTTCAGGATTGGCTTTTCGTTTATTGCCAATTCTTTACCTTTTCTTTTTTTCTGATTGGTAGGCTCAGTTAGTTCATCTCCTTGAGAAGCGCCAACATTTGAAGAACAAGATTCAGCTTCGCCCATTAAATCATAGGTAAACAGCACACCTTGTTGCTTCAATGTCTGTACCCGCTGATCTACCCACCATTGTGAGTACTTGACTACTGGTCTCATAAGAATTGTCAAATCACCTAACTCAGGCTCTGACCATTTGACAGGAGGAAGCGGCAATCCTTCATCATATCCTGGTTGTATGTACATTTCATCGTCATCTAGCTGGTCAGGCACACAGAAGAGTTGCGTCGTCCTGATCATACCCAAAGGTAACCTTGACCAAAGTCTTCTCCTTATTTCATAATCGTCAGCAGCATTTGCCCAGAAGTCCTCAAGGTCAACCCTGTGCCTGTACTTCTTTCCGTTTATAGTTCCCATATGATTGAGTGGATCAAAATCACCTCTAGACTTGTACGAGGTGAATGGATATAACTGTATCTCCACTCTGGCACTTTCTGCTGCCTGTGATGACGGACAAGATTCTACCATGTTTCCAATGAACAAAGGGAATGTGGCAGCTGCTTTCTGCTTCGGTCTCTGGATACTTTGGAATGTTTCTAGCTACCTCAGTAGTTCCAGTAAAATCATCTTGTCAGTAGGATAAATTGGCAATTTGTAAGGAGAGTCTATAAATCCCTGTATTCTGATATAAGTAAATCTAGGAAACTGGATAAACCAGGATCCGTATTTACTGATTAAACTCTTTGCTTCATGGGTGAGCCTTTGATGGGTTCCGCCTTGAAGTATTCGGGTGATGTACATAAGAAAAGCGTTATGTACCTGACGCCAATGTGACTTCTCGCTCAACTGCAATTGAGGATAGCAGTTATATACCTTGAGCTCCCTTTCGCCGCTGCCGACTACACCTTTGCAGATTAGACCGGCATATCTGTAAGTCCGAGCGAGTGAATATATTACGTAGGAACCCATATGAAAAGATTTGGTCTTCTCCAAGTTGACCAATTGTTCATGAATACTATCACTGATCATCCTTAACCAATTGATCATTTTTGTCCCAGAAGATACTTCGTCAATGAAGTAGTACATCCAGCTTTCAAAAGGCGCTCCTTGAGGACTGCCTACCAGTCTATTCAGCAACAAGACTATGTCTCTGTATTCTTCCTTAAAAAATGGCCTGAGCAATTTCTTGGGCAACCTCTTGGTTGAGGATCTAGGTTTTTCAAGCCAGTTTTTGTTCATGTTGGCCATACAAAGAGCTTGTTTATCTTCGTATATTTTTTGTGCATCCTCTTTCGACCGGTAGTACGTTCTGTGGTAAGCTGGAATGCCAAAAGTCTCCTGTATAGCCAGTTCGCCCAAATATGCCAGTACTCTGCCATCTGGTGCCTCAATCTGTCTTTCTTCAGCATTGTAATGCAAGGCGCATTCTACAATTAATTTTGGACACTCAACGGCTGGCGGAAATCCTACAGCATGAACTATGCCATTTCTCATCATTTTTTGCGCAATTGGAGTTGGCAAGAGTGTGTCGCTTCCATACATTCTCTTCCGGAATTCTTCTAAGTCAATATGACCAAGATCAGTGTCGGCAACATCCTTCCATTTAGAGACAATTTTAGACTCCGTCTGTGAACCTTTGCTAGCAAACTTCATCTTCTTTGTTGATTCTCCGTTATCCAGCATAAATCTGCAAAAAGAAATATTTTAATTCAGAAATTATTTATGCTAAATATGTTCCAGCAAATTCGATAAGTTAATTCGTGAAAACAATTATTGCTGAAAATGCAAGAATTAAATTGTTCGCAAAAAGGGATCTTTGCCAGAATAAAGGAAGTAAAGTCTGCCTGGCAATGAAAAATGTGTTGCTGCTTAAGTAAATTCGCACTTTTAGCCTTTTACTTCGTACGAAAAATATAAAACTTCACAAACTTCTCTTGCCTTAACAAATTTTCTTCACAACTTTTCTTTCGAATGAATGAAAATGAAATGCCAATCAATTTAAGGTTGAAAGAATCGACCCATTTAGCAAATTTTAATTGTTTCCAATTAATTCAGTCTGAACTCAGTTGGCACTTGTCTTTCGAATAGCAATTTCTATCTTCAGCATAAGTCAGTAAATAAAGTTTCTAATTTTGTCGCCAATCGAGTGAAGTTATTTTTCTTCTTTCTTTTCTCAGCAATTTGCCTAGAGAAATTCGAATTTTCTCATCAAATGGGTTTTGGAAAATAAAATATTAAAATAATATTTTAGTGTTGTTTCCAACCCGTTCGTTAAAATAATTAAATAATAATATTTAATTATTTTTAAATTCAAAGGCAATTTTGACTTTAAATTTCTCTGTACTTTTGCCTAAGGCGAATTTTGATTTTGCCATGATTTTTACTTAGGCGAATTCAACTTTGCCAGACATACCATTTGATTGTTCAATTAATTTTTTAGATGTCTAGACTTAGGCAAACTTTTAAATTCTCTGATTTTTCCAAGGCAAACACTTTAATCTTTACTTCTCCAAGTATTTTTCATGACATACATGGCCAAAGTGCACTCGCCTTGTGTATTTTTTCATTTTACCAAGCTTGGGGCGGACTTGCACTAGCAATTGTCATTAAATTTTAGCAAATGGTGAATTTTCCTTGTAATTTTACCACTTCCAAACATCTTGGAGCGGACCTCTTCACATTTTCACCCTTCTCTAGCCTTCTTGGAGCGGACTTCACATGCATCTTGCCATCTTTTACTTTGGGCGGACTTTGCTAATGTCTTGCCATTTCACCCTTTGTGCTAGGCGAACTTTGAAGTTGCCTTGCAATTTCCTCTCTAGGCATGGCGGACTTTGTCATTGCCTTGCCATCTCCCAACTCTTTGGAGCGGACTTCTTTATACTCTTGTCATTTACCCTTGGAGCGGACTTCATCATGACTTAGCCATTTCTCTTGCATGTTTGTTGGGCGGACTTCATCTTGCACTTGCACCTCCCAACACCTTGGAGCGGACTGGCCATCTTCCTTGCATGTTTACCTTGGGGCGGACTTCCTTGCCTTCTTGCAATTTTTTCCTTGCATGTGCTGGGCGGACTTCCACCATGCCTTGCAACTGCTTCTTTGCCAATGGCGGACTTGGCTTGCACTTTGCAACTTCTTCTTTGCCAATGGCGGACTTGGCTTACACTTTGTCATTCTTCCATGGGCGGACTTACATGATGCTCTGTGATTTCCTTGCAACCTACATGTACCTCTGCCATTTTTATTTCTTCATGCTTTAGCATATGCATGTCCATGCCTTAGGCAATTTTCCAGATTTTTCAAAATTTTCACCCATTTTTACTTGTAAGCTTTTGAAGTTGAAATTGATGAAGCCATGACCTGCACACTTTCCAGAAATAGAAACCCTGCCAAAAATAGAATTTTTTCCAAAAATAGAAACTTTCTAAAAATAATCCCTAAAAAATAGGGATTCCAGAATGGGCTAAAAATGTCAAAAAAAAGGTCCCTAAAAAATAGGGGCTCGGGGTGGAAACCCTAAATTTTAGGAAGTGTCAGAATTGACTGAACTGACTATCAATCTTCGTCCACAGGGCCCTCTAAGCACTTTGGCAACGTTCATGCATTGATTCTGGTCCACAATCATTTCTTGACTCGGATGACTTTCAAAAAAAATCCAAATTCTAAAGTACCTCACCAGAAAGACCAAAACTCAAAAGCAAAACCATCAGAGGGAAACTACCAAGGTCCCCATTTGCAATGGGGCGATGTGTGGAAAGGTCACAACACAGCCCTATCACGTTTTGATCATATACACAATGTCATTGAGGATCTTTTTTGGAGGGCTCAAATTGAGGAGAGGAAAAAAGGAGTTGCAAGTGGAGTCACACCTAATCAACTATACTCTATTAGAGAGGCATTGAAAACAATGAAAATATAGATTATGTGCAATTGCTTAAGGATGGGGATCTAGCTGTGAAATCTGCTAAAGACAAGGGAACAGAGGTTGATGGTCTTTGCTTACAATTAAGTATGGCTCATTTTTCTTTAAGAAAAGTAGAAAATTTCAGTTTTTGTGCAACTACATCCAAGGAACAAGGAATTGAAACAAGGAAAATGGAGATCAAACAAATTGTTGAAGAGATTGATGAGCTCCAAGTAAATGAAATGTTGCATAATGATTCTAGCACTCATCATTTTAGAGAGGTTCAACATAATGATAGAAATGGGAACCTACATCTTGAATATGAAGTTTTGAAGATTGAGGGTCAATTTCCATATGAAGATGCAAATTGCAGCCATGTTCTATCAGGTATAGCAAGTAGTGAAGGCAGTTTTCAGCGTACTGCATTTCAAGAATCAGCAAGTATTGATGAGCATTCAGAATTGGAAGAAGGTATGCAAGAGACAAACAAAGACACTATTGAAAATGATGGAGAAAATTTGGATTCTATGAGAGTTAGCAGTAGTCAATTGACTTTGTTTGAGTGTGATTTACTCCATGAATCTGATGTTAATGTTGAACATCTTGAATTGGATGAAACTCAATCCAATTCTAGTGCTATGTTTGATGAAAAATACAAGGTATGGGATCCAGGTAAAACTAAAGACTCTATTTCATGTATGGGCTTGAGGCAAAATCTCAGATTTGTAGTTGTTGTTCATTACTTAATCAGCCAACACTTGATGGTTTGGTTAGAATTTTCAATCAATAGGTCGAGTTTCTATCAGTGGAGGCTTAATGATGCTGATAACTTTGACATTTGGGAAGTTCTTTCAATCAGATTTTGGCTCTCAAATCCTATACAAAAAGAAATTTTAGTTCCTTGCAGTTGTTGTTCCAATGTTGAAATTCTGATTTTGGCAAGTCAAGTTGGTGAGTTGATTAATTTTCCGTCCTTGTAATTTTTGTGGCAGCAAAGTATGGAGGTTTTTGCAGATATGTACCTCATTGGAATGTTGTGGCACATGAATTATCATGGAGCAGATTGCAAATTTCATAGTTGTTTTAGTTTGAAGCCAATTGTTGTTTGTTCTATAGGATCAGAGGTGTGCCAAGTTCAGATTTGGTATGTTGAGTTGGTTATTTTTATCAGAATGGCGCAACAGCAACTTGGTGATTACTTTCGCAGATTGGTTTGGGATCTGTTGGATGAAAATTATGTAATCCTCTTTTCAATGGATTACACAACTTGATTTCAACCATAGTTATGTGAGATGTTATCTCTTTTCTTAAAAAGGGGAGGCGCCCTTCTTACTGCTTATAGAACCTAAGTAAAACTAATTAAATATTCACAAACATCTACACTATAATTAAGAGATGGGGATGTGTCACATTTCTACTTCTCTCTTTTTTCAGAGAATATGTTTTACAATGCTTCACGGTTGATAGTTTTGATCCAATACAACTTTAAACTAAAAACAAAGCAGTAATTCCAATATCTCTATCTTGTCAAAGCAAAGCTTAGAGATACCAGCATGATAATAATAAACAATAAAATAAGAAAGAAAAGCTCACGAAGGCACAAAGTTGTTCCATAGCTTTTCACCGATGGATCCTCGAGAGATGTAACGATTATCGTATTAGAAGCACAAAGTCTTGTAGATAATCCACCAATAGTTATCCAAACATAAACACAAAGATTACACAGATTTATTCAAAGCCCTTAGATCTCACAACTAATCGCTACCAATCTTAATCAAATCCAAAAGGCGATTGATCCAACACAAAGTTTCGTATGCAACTTTCTTCTTTATTGATCAAAATAGATACACAAAGATGAACACAAAGTTTCATGTATTTGCTTCTCAAAAAGGGCAGCACTTCGTTGCAAAAGATAAAAGATGAAAGATTACAATAGGATCCTCTCATATTTATAGATGGGAGAGGAGAGTAAATTTAGGAAAATCTGAAGAGTAAATCTAGGAGCAAATCTACGAAAATCTGATCTAATTAACTAGTTGACTTTTCCACAAATGTCTCCATCTTTTTAGGAAAACATCTATGTTTTTACATGTAATTACATTTCTAAAAAAGACATCTAATATGTCGAGAACTATTTACAAAATGCGTAAATGAAAGAAAAAACTATCTAACACTGGAGAAGAAAAGAAGTCCTCATGATTCCTTGCTTTGGGCACGGAAGTCTTCATATTTCATCTTTGTCTCCAGGACGAATGCCTCATTTGAACCAACAGTGTAGTCCACAATGGTGTGAACTCTGGTAATTGATCTTCTAGAAGATGAGTGAAGTTTTTTGCATCTATCAAGATGCATCTTGAGATTATCAAGAGAAAGTCGCAAGTCACAAATTGCATGCATGGAGGTCTTTGAAAAGTTGGCATCCTCTACTTGCTTCATGACAGCTTCCTTGTAGATCCGTGAAAGTTCACTGGCCGAGAGGAAAATATGATCTTTATCAAGGAGCTAGCCTGGTAACTCCTTAATTTCATCTTCTAGGATAGCACGATGTCCTTCAACATCTTCCTATAATTGGTGGATATCTTCAATAAGAGACTTGATCACTTGAATGCGGTGCTTGAAATATTCTCTTACTTCCACATATTTCAGTGTTGGAAGATACATCCAGGATGGTGGCTCACAATCTCACCTCAGGGGTTGTGCTTGTGTTCATTATGGTAGATTAAATGAAGTTTGCGAAGCTTATTTAGAAGACTTTCAGAATTTTTTGTATTGAACAAATTGTTGAATTGTAGTCTTTTTGTATATCAATAAAGATTGAATTCTAAAGTTCCCTTAATTTTCAATTCGACATTTGGTGTTGTTGAATTTCTAGTTATTTTTGGATATCAATTGAATATATTAATATATTTAGATTAACGTGCAAGCACATCTTAAGTCATTATATTTCAAGATTGAACGAGCCAAGTTATAATTGATAGTTTTTGACATATTATCAATTCAAATATTAAAAGAGTCGATATTAATTGCTGGGAGGTCACTCAAATTAAAGAAGCAATTGATATTCATTGCCAATTGAAGCAGATTCGTGTCTTTATTGATATGCTTGCAGTGGTGATACAAGCAGGCGGGAATATCATTTCCTGAAGATAGTGACAGAATTTCTTAATTTTCGATTTAATTCATTAAGGAAGGCACAAGCGGGGAGATTGGAGCTCCCACATCACGCGGGAGAGTAGTCACAGTTGATACGAAGGAATTACAGTTGTCCGCTCGGAGCCCAATTTCCAAGAACAATCAAAATACATTGGAGACCCCTGGGAGGTGCGGAAGAGTTGATGAGTTCAATTTCTTGACCCTTGAAATAGTTTCGGCACTATTGAAGATGATGAATCGATTTAATTAAATAAGGAGTGAATTTAATATTAAGTTTGATGTCGTTGTTTTTATCTGGCCATGCTATTCTTTATTCGATAAGGGAAACCGCTTCAGACTGAAGGAGAGTGGTTAGTGCAGAGCCGCCATTGGGAAGTTCCAATAGGCAGAGTCGGGTTGGGAATTTGAAGAGTCACCTTTTTTCAAGAAGATTGGATTAAATCCTTGAATCGCATCTGTATAACATTTGAAAAAACATTCGTCATTGTAATTAAGGTTGTGAGAATTAGAAACGTTGGGGTTTCCTTCCAGATATCGAATCACAAAATATGGCGAATGAAATTTGTAACGACCTCATAACCGATTGTCTTCAACTACCAAGACTGGGCGTATCAACAGACACGGGTGAAGCCAAGTCTCATAAAGGAGCCATTAAAACCTTTGAAAGAAGTCGTTGTACCTGTTCAATATAGTAGCCGCTTCAGTTGTGTAAGGAATCGAGAGCAAGACATAAGTACTTCTTTGTCGTTATTTTAAATGAAGTTGTCGTTGATGTAAACGAAGTCGTGACTCAAGAATATGCTAAACCAGTCCGCCAAACATTAGGGACACGAGGCTTCAGACTTTAACACACATCCCTCTCTCATATTCATGGGATGTTTAAAGAGTCGCTTAGGAGTTTTGGAGGATTTAGAGCATGATGTGGAGAATGAAGCACACCGAGGCAAGTGATGTGGATTGTTGAAAAGTCCATTTTTGGGCAATTCAAAATATTGGATGCTACCGCTTGGGAAGGTATTGCATATAATGTGTGACGGAATGTTATGATAAAGGGAAAATGTCGTGTATTAATAGGAAGTTGTGGAAAGAGTCGTGTCACCCAAAACAACCAGCTACAAGAGAACAATATGAAAGATTTAAGTAAAAACACAAGTGTCGATTAATTAGATGGTGTCAGGAAATTAGTCATGTTCGGTATAATATTCAATTAGCCGCAAATCTCCTTAAGAGTTGAAGGAATTAATTATGTTTGATTCCATGTAGAAATCACTGGGAAAAGGCATCAACAATTGGCCAAAGAATGGACAGCGTTTCCGAATCTGCACCATCAGTGTGACTGGCGAACTCTTATGTGGAGGTGCTAATAATAATAATTAAGGGATCGATGCATTTCGAGGAAGGTAAATCTGTAAAGGAAGTTTTGGAAACATTTTAAAAGGTCAGAATATTATACATTATTTTTCTGTATGAACTGTGCATTACTGAGTGGTGACTTGTTTCATCTGAACATACATATTCTGAAATATATAGGTATTTCTTATGTTGTGAATTCATTGGATTAAGTGTTGCTCTAGTAAAAAACTTTCCTATCTGCGGTATATAAGACATTTATCAGCCAGCAAAAATAGACACAAAATAGCTTGCATTATAACTGTTTGACAAAATGTGTAAGAAGCTAAGTTGTTGAAAATCGAAAAAAATTGTATAGCAATTAGGGCAGCACACTACATTCTACTTCAGGGATCACCTTTGCATTCACAGAGTTTCTGATTTTAGTCATTTTGGTGGTTTAGAAATGAATATTTTCTCCGTATTTTGATGTGGGATCAGAGGTTTTTGTGTGAAAGATGAATTGCTTCATTTTGGTGTGTGTTTGGAGGTGTTTAAACTCATTTTCAGAGGTCTGATATGCATTTTCAGAAAACTAGAAATTCACTTTTCACAGTGGTTGGAAGTACTAATTTGCTTGTAGCTCAGTTGGTGATTGAGATTTCGTTTTGGGCATTGATCCTATAGACTCCTCTCTGTTGGGTGCTTATCTCACTCAAGTACTAAATCTTCTTCATACCAAAGAAAAACTTGTCTTTGTTAGCATAGAGCATGTGTTGTCACAAAGTTGAGAGCACTTGTTTGTCATGTCCCCGAATCAATGAGATTGAAAATAAGTGATATTGAATAAAAAAATAAAAATAAATAAATAAAAGGAAATATATATTTAAATTACAGATGTAAATCTTTACAACATGATAATATTATAATTGTTAAATATAATAAGTTAGCAAATCGAGTAGATTAAAATTTACATTATGTAAGTAAATATTCTCGGAGTGTACACTAATCAATTATTATAATGTAATATAAAATAAAATAATTAAAATTATAAATATTGGATACCTTGTTTGACTATAGGCATCAATATATTAGCAAATACGATATTATAAATATTAATATATAGAAAAATTTAAATATGATAAACATAGTGAACATAAAAATTGATAAGCCATATGATGATATAATGTTACAAGGCGAACAAACACCCGACGTCCTGACTATCGATTATTAGCAAACCACCGTTTGACACAGGGAGGTGTATGAGCCAACGACATCCCCAGTCGCTACCACCTTGGATGTTGAGAACATGGAAGGACGAGTCTTCGAACGACCCTGCACTCCATAAGCCTACCGTAATGGTGATACAATTCCCGTCAAGGCTCTGGTCAATATTTTTGGAGATACAGGTCTCTGTGCGACGGGAATCAAAGCTATCTATGGCACCACCGAAGGCACAACCCGAAAACAGCATGAATGGTGTCGCTATGTAAAAAATAAACAATAACAATAAATCTAGAGTTAGTTACCAAAGCGCGATTGAGGGATGCGATGGAAGGGACGTCTCATTCCCGAAAGGCACAACCTCTCCATGCAAAGGGGATAAATAATAATAAGAAATCGATGAGGGAGGAATAGAATAGAAGACTACCACAACCGGGTAAAGAACAGGAGAAAGGCGTTGGAGTCTGTAGAATCTCAACAACCCAGGTGAGGATATCTCACTTAGTCATTAATGTTCTAGCATTCCAAATGTCAGATTGAATAATTACTCAGTAATAACAATTGTATACTCTAGAATTATATCATGTGATCACTTTCCATGATGAATGATCTTTCTATTGCCTTGACTGTGTCTAAATGATAAACCCTTCTGACTCCTAAACTATAGTGCAAGCCCAACGCGTATAGTTAACCCAAACAAGAAATCTGAGTAATTGAGATTACTGCAAACTCCCGTGTGGTTACCTTTGAGGACTTTATATTTTTCTTGGTGCTATTACCTGCGCCCATATATTCTATTTGGAAGAGATTAATGAAGAACTAACATGATATCTATGCATATATGTATATATTAATTAGGCAAATGAGCTAATTTTGCAAACCTGTTTTAAGACCACTTGCATATTACCATGATTATGATTAATCTAGAAATGTATTATAGCTTCCTGAGTATCATCATAATTGTCTATGAAGTGATTATGATTTTCTTTCGTATTATCATGATTGGAATGATTTGATAAAAAATTCAACAGGGAATACAAATGTATTTGACTATTCAAGACCTTGGATGTATACATAGTAGATATTACAAATCTGATTATGGATGCAATACTTTCCTTAGATATATATATATTTCTAGTAGATGTTACTAATCAGGTTATTGGTGTAAAGCTTTCTTTAGTATTATCATAATGAACAATGTTGTTGATTTTGGCTTAAGGAATTAATAATAAATGCAAATGTATTGGATTGCTAAAAGATTGTTTGCAGAGTGTTTGTTAAGCTTATTGAGAGGAAGGGTGTGAGGGAAGTGGTGCCTAAAAACCCCACTTAAGTCCGCCCCCAGAACTCAAGGCAGGGAAGGGCCCTGGAGGGGTGGAAATTCCACTCATAGTCCGCCCTGTCCTAATGCTTGGGTGGGCCATGGAGGGGTGGGGGTTCCACTCATAGTCTGCTATGGCCCTGGAGGGGTGGTAGGCCCGGGCCACTTATCCATTCCCCCGACTATCCCCAATAAGACAAAGTGTTTGTCGAGGTGCTGCCATGGGTAGAGAAAGGCAGGTACATGTGGTTCCACTAAGTATGCCACTTCGAGGATAGAATGGTCTTGAGAGACGTTCAACTCGAAGCCAAGGGGTGGGTTATTTTGATAGGATGCTTATGCCCTTGGGCTTAGATGGATAGTTCCGAGCAAGTCTACCCACACCACTCCTCATATGTATTTATTGTTGAATTATGATTATGTTTATATTTTGGATATCTAGATATTAATGCTAACAGATATGTTTTTAATATGATGAATACAGGGATCCAATCTAGGGTCAGTGCATTAGGAGAACATTCATTTGGAAACAAGCCAGGTAAGGGACATTACATTGTTGAACATGCTGCAGTCCTCCCATGTTTTGCTAAAGATGAGTATATCATCCAAATAAACACAAATGAAGGAATCAGTGAATGGCCTAAGTACATCATTCTCATGAAGATTAAAAGTGAATTAGTCAAACCAAAAGGCATGAATAGCCACTCAAACAAGCCCTCTTTGGATTTGAAAACAGTCTTCCACACATGTAATGGCTTTATTGGAAGTTGGTGATACCTCGACTTTAGGTCAATTTTGGTGAAAAAATTAGGCCCACTATGTTGGTCCAAAAGATCATCAATGCAAGGAAATAGATATCTATTATGTTATTGTGATCTTGTTCAAAACTTGATAATCGATGCAGAGATGCCACATTCCATGGTTTTTGGCAAGAACAATCAAGCTTCCACACAATGAGGTGGCAAGCACAAATTTATACTAAGAGGGGGGGTGAATCAATATGAGATCATCTTTTATCCTTTTTTAAAATTAACAACTTCAAATACACAATACTAATAAAATATCCCCCTTAGTTTTTTTTTAAATTATCAACACATAAGCTTCACCATTAGCATTAGCCCAACAAATATAACCAGCTAGAAAGTAACCCTTCACTTTCTGATCACCAAGATCCCAATGTGGGCAAGGTGAGAGCATACGGTGTGAGGGGATCGTTAGTTGAAATTTGAAAAATGGGAAGTACAATGTTGCAGGCAGCTAGCCGACCATTCTAGAAAGTAAATGCAAAAAATGTAAAGCACAGCCGATGAACCGACCATAAGAGCTCAACCACTTATTCAGCGGGAGCGGAATTACAAAGTAAACTAGGTGGCAAACCAACCATGAAAGCAACTCAACCACTTATCCAACGAGAGTGAATTAAACAAACTAAAATGTAAGTAAAACTGAACCACTTCTTCAGTGGGAGTGAAAGATATAGGAAAATCAGTGCCGAAATATAAAGGTTGATTAGTACTACTAAATCAGCATTACAAATATAGCTTTAGCTACACAATCAAATAAAATAATGTCTCCAAAACAACTCCAAATTGTTAGAGAATATTCCCTAACCAATACAAGATGTTTCAATGCAGATAAATAGCCTAAATCAGAAATATATCAAATCTGATAAGAAACAAAAAATAACAGAAAATCAGATCAGCAGGCTATGAATTCACCAAATTGATCACAACTTCATCAAATCAACTCTGATTTACTCCAATCAGCAAAAAATGCTAAAACAACTCAGAATAATTGGCAAGAATCCCAATGCACTTCAACCTAAAAAGTACGGCCTCATGAGAAGGTCGACCTCTTCCCAAAAATCAGAAACTCAATAATAAAATCTGCAAATTGGAGAAATGAAGCGCCTTAGACAGTTGTACAATTGGCACCAATACCCAAAACCAAAATAAATTCGCTCAGAAAGCAACAAATAGAAATGTGCTTCAGCCAAGCACTTCCAACAACATAAAAAATCAGATTATACAACAGAAATTTGAATTCAGAAATTGGAAATAAGCTCAATCTGCACACCTGAATGAAGCACAATCTTCATAATCTAGCTAGGTACTGACTTGCAAGTATGAAACTGAATGAATGGGTGCTAGGAAGTATGCATTCCTCGTAGCAAGAGCTCTGGATTCAGTCCAACAGCAATTCGATACAATAAACATTCATGGATGCAAATGAAGGAGCAAAGCATTGAATAAATAACTCTCTTCTTGGAATTCGAATCACTTCAGTAACCTCCAAGAAGGATGCCCAACAATTGAGGACTAATAAAATATTATTAATTGCCTTTTTGTTTCACCTTCCTAGGCATCCATTTGAGACTTGGGCAAATATTTCAACTTTTAAATATTTAATTCTCCATTTTAGGTGTCCAAGTAAAATCCCCTCTTTTAAAAACAACTTGAAGTAATACGCCTAGGCAGGGGGTCCAAAAGTAACAATAAAATATAATATAACTTAAATTATAAACTTTTCTCTTTGAGCCCAAAAATACTGGAGATACCTTTGCCAAAAACTAAACTACCATACTGCCAGAAATAGACAAAGTGTTGAACTACCACTAAAACTAGCATTTGCTAAAAATGGTGACTCCAAATTCATTTTTAGCACAAACCAGACAGTCATTGTAACTTACTAAAAATAGTAAGTACGAAAAAGGTCATCAGATGCAGATGCATGTTATACCATTTTGAAACTCTTTGAAAACCCAGAAAGACCCAAAAACCTTTCCTGCATGCAATCTCCTAATTGAAATGCATGTCACTTCCCTAAAATGCATGTCACATCCCTCTGAAGCTTTCTGAAAACCTAGAAAGATCCAAAAAACACACTGCCAAACTCTTGCATGCAAACCCTCAGAAGTTCAACTGAAACCTCCTACAAAATAGGAAACCCTAATTTCCACCTCTGACTAGCCTATGGGCCTCCGGAAATAGGCTAACAGACACTGAAGAGCGTAGGGCTAAAATGGGGGCATTACAATTAACAAGCAATAATACAAGAGGAACACAAAATTTATGTGGAAACCCTTTTGAGAGAAAACCACGACAAAAATATTGCTTATATAAATGTCTCTTACAAATTTTGTAGGCACCAACCTACTTGGAGACACCAATCCCCAACACTTGAGCACCAACTCAATATGAGACAAAAATCTCATTCAATAAGAGTACCAACCTCTTCAATATGAGGCACCAACCTCTTGATAGATGAAGTATTTGTTCTCCTTGATAATTCTCCTACAAAAATTTGATATGAAATGATCTTCAACTATTCTCTCTTCACAAATATGCTCGTGTATATATGATTTATCCACTCATTCTCCACATTCCACAACCTCTATTTATTCTTTCTCTAAAGGTGGCGACATCATCAATGGATGCATTGGTTCACAAAAGAGGCAACTATTCACTTATTTATACCTTTTCTTTACACCTATTCACCACAAAATTTTCAGCGCTCCATTTAGGGGGATTGCCCCTACAAGAATAAAGTAATTTAAATTGCTTTTTATTTTCTTTTTGGGTGCCACTATGAGGGGGTTGGTCCTATGATTTAAATATTATTTTAATTCAAATTTACCTTCCAATGTGGGCGCTAAATTATTAGTGGTCGGCCAAAAATAAATAAAATCTTTTTATTAATTCTTACTCCATGAGCGCTATCACAAGGGGGTCATGTAATGTCCCCAATTTGGAGGAAGAATGATTTAATTAATCTAATTAATTAAGTTGTCCAAATTAATTTTATTTTCTAAAGATAGCTTAATTGATTATTTTAATTAAAAGTATTAAGTTAATTATTTATAAAGTTATCAAATGAATAAAAATTAAAGGGTGACTTTATATTTAATTAATTTAATAAAGTGACTTAAGTTAATATTATATATTTTAATATTATCTCTAGAAGCTTCTTGAAGGGTTGGAGAAAAAGTATAAAAGAAGGGCAAGTTAAGCTTCTATTCATCCAAGAATAGATATTTGCTTGATGTTATTATTTGGTGAAGGAGCCAGCTAGGGTTTCTACCATGTCCAGCCATTGGGAACGAGAACTCTCATTGGTTATGCAATTTTGAGGCTGTGAAATATCAGCTGAATTATTGCTAATTGTGGGCTTCATTCCGGGAGTCCAATTTGTTCTTCATTGCGGAAATAACAAGGGTTTTTTAAGCTTGCAATAGCTGTTGTATTATTGCAAGGGTTTGGTGGTGCAGTAGCTGGATGTATTATTGCACTTATGCAATAACTGATTTATTATTGCATACTTTTGAGATTTACCAACAGCTGATGTATTGGTGCTTGGGTATTTTATCTTGCTGGTTAAAGTTGGAGGGGTGCAAGTTCATCTGCAAATCAGATCAGCATCTATTTCCAGGTTTCTTCCATCATATCTTCATTTCTATGCATTGTAATTTCTGAGAATAATCTATACTGTTTACAGAATATTTGTATGAGCTCATTTGTAATTCAAACAGTCTATTTACATCAATTTATCAGATTTGTATAAGGCTGCATGCCAACTGTTTGTTGAAATGTCAATATCCATTTGCATAGAATCCTAGTGAGTTTGTGGCTCTTGCTGTCATATTATTGTAAGACAATTATTTGACAAAATTCTTAACCATCTAAGGTTGAAATCTAAGGGTAGATTGGGCAAGGGTCATTACAGGTCAGCTATCACGAAATTAATTCATCTTTATCATTGTTTATTGTTGCATTTGTTAAGATAAATTTTATCCTTGGAGGCCTTCGATTTGCTTCAGTAACAACACCTTATGGTCCTTTGACATCGATGGAAATGTAATATCAAAAAATGTACACCTTTACATTTTCACATTATGTTTGCATCCCCTTAATTAATTGGACTTAATTAAGCCTTTAATTGGCCTAATTATGTATTCACAAGCCTAATTAATTTTGTTTTCTAAAAGGGAAACCC
Organism: Sequoiadendron giganteum; assembly: GCA_007115665.2. Lineage (NCBI taxonomy): Eukaryota > Viridiplantae > Streptophyta > Pinopsida > Cupressales > Cupressaceae > Sequoiadendron > Sequoiadendron giganteum. The sequence goes on from CM021100.1 coordinate 390,026,408, forward strand.
ACATTTAATCAATGCATACACTTAATTACACATCTTGGCAAATGTGTGTCCTAGGTTTAGGGCCTGTTATACCCAAAATGAATTTTTTGGCATTCTGCTTAAATTGAGCTAAACAATGTAAAAATGCCATCGAAAGTATATTTTAGGTCAGACCAAACATGAAGTCTTTGTGGGTTTCGGTCAAGGAACCTATGGTTAAAATTCTGAAAAAATGAAAATTAGGGTTTTACGCCCTATTTTTAAGAAAACCATTAAAAATAGAACCTTCCCGGAAATGATTAAAAATAATTTTGATAGGATTAATTGCCTTCACGATCACACAGATCAAGTCAGAATTATCAAAAGATATGTTTTACTCTGGTGGGTCTATTCCTACTTTTCAAGAACAAAGTTAGGAGCTCTGTAGCCATTAATGGCAGATTGGCCAGTACCAGGTGTTGAAAGCTAAACCTCAAAAGCTTCAACGAAGAAGCCATGGAAAAAAAGGTAAAAAATTCATAATTTTGAAAAACAGACAAACAGGGTTTGTTTAGCTCTGAAGCATGAACAAAACCCATGTGTTGGATTTTTCCGAGAAAAATCACTTTCTAGTGCCCTGCTGCCTCTGCCACCGAAGGGCTCTTGCATGTCATAGAAAAACTCATTTTTTCGAATTTCTGACGATCTGGGTTTGTTTAGAAAATCGTTCTCAACGAAACCCTGTCTCCGAATTTTTCGTAAAAATTACCCCTGGCGAGGCTATTTTTAGCAGTTCCAAAAGAAGTGTCAAAACAGGGTCGTGTGCACAGTCAATCTTCAACGTTTTCAAAATGCAGTACTCCCAGGTACAATACAAGACCAAGATGGTCTTATACCATGATTATCTGAAAACAACTAACACAGACTTATGGCAGGAAAATCCAGAGGTCAATTCTGAGGACTTGGAGGGCATGAACCAAATTACATTGCAAAACATTGAAGAATTCGGTTTATTCCAAGCTGCATCCATTCCGATCACCTTACAGAGCATTGAGCTTGTAACTGCTTGCACAAAGCATTACAACTCTACTACAAGAGAGATCATGTCAGTAGACAAAAGAGTGATTTGCAACTTAAAGCCGAAGGACATAGAGACATGTTTTGCAATTCCACCATGCCCTACCAGGAAAGTCGTATCTGAGACAATGCGAAAAGGCATTTGAGGCTTCAAGGGGTAAGTGTTCGCTTATAATGACTAAACATTGGTTGAAAACAAAGAGAACCAGCTTGCCCAAATTGGTTGGGAGAGGAGAATTCAAAGATGAGTACGAAGTGTTAATCACTCTGCTCAACAGAGTCACTGGACAAGAGAAGGGAAAATCTCTCCAGCCATGCATGTTCTATATTATTGGCAAAATAATCAGCAAGAAAGAACATTACAACTGGGCCTCTCTGATCAGTGATACGCTCCACCAACAATTTTTTAGGTTTGTAAAAGAGCACCGTTTCCACGTGTCCCTACCTGGTCTACCTGATTGCCTTCCAAAGCGATTTCAAAACACTAAACACTGTGGGAACCCTGGGTGTGCAAAAAGTCCAAGAGTACTTTCCTTGCCTTGAGTTCACTTTAGCGGAAAGGCACTTCAAGAAGATAAATGACCTTTTCACTGTGCACACCGTGCGCAAGCTAGACCATGAGATGCACGTTCGTATTTCACTAGCAGCTAAGGCAGCAATGGTGGACTGGGCGGATTGGTTCATCCAATTCCCCACTTTCACCTACATACGCATGTATGGATACAATGGCCACCCCGCCATGATGCCACACTACCCCTCAGATAGTGTAGTTTTCATGGAATTCCTGAGTTGGTTGAGGTTCACTCCTACCTTCGCATAAAGAAGAAGTCTGTTGCAAACTTTCATTTTGAGATGGGATTCTACAGATGCAAGACTGCAGCCGATGCTAGGTTGATAAGCCAGGAAACAGTGAGATTTAATCTCAAGTACCTCATTGACAAAAGGTCATCATATGATCCTAGAGGCATCTTCGCAGCACATCTCGAACAAAGATCATCACATGAACCTTTCATGGAGGATTTTTGGGTCAACTGCGAAGATGAGTTTGAAGTGAGAAGAAAGAACTACAGCAAATTCAAGCTCTCGCAGATTGCAGAATTCATGTCAAAGGACATCGAGGGCTTATCTGATGATGAAGAAGAAGTCATCCTTTCTTCCTTCTTCACAGGTCAAGTAGATGCACAACCACTTGGCGAAGTAGACTGGTACGCGAAAGAGAGTACGTCTATTAAGGAAAGAACTGGTAGAGTAGTTCGACACAGTCAACTCTACCTTGACAGTAAAAGGACAAGGAAAGTAGTACTTCCCCGATCAGAGCCACCAACGGTTTAGTTTACACTACCTTCCTCATCTAGGAAGAAACCCAAACAGAAGAAGATGAGCATTCTTCTAGAAGGAATGCGGATGTCAGGGAGCACATGGGGAAGAAGAGGAATTGCTAGGACAAGCCAGCAAGAGGTACAGGTGGAGACAACCACCAATTTACCTGAAACAGTTGAGTACATTGCAGCTACACCAGAGCCAGTGATTGAAATAATTGTTGCAGAGATGGAATCCATTGTAGAAGAAGTTGCAGCAGAAGCGGTGCCTATAATAGAAACAGAACCACCAGCTTCACCACCATCACAGAGGTCGCAAAGTCCCATTGATTTGGACTCGCCACCACAAGGCATTGCCACGGCATAGTCTCGTTCTTCCAGCATTCAAGGGGGCTATCTTCCTCCTCCCAGCGATGCTAGCCAAGGTTCTATCTGGTTAGAAAGCTCGCTTGGAAGGAAAAGGGAGAGACCTTATCAACTTGACTTCTCTGAATTCCACCATGTCCCACAAGACATGCCGGCAAAGAAGTTAAAGAAGCAGACACATGTAGAGAGGAATGCAGAGAACGAAGTTGTCATAGAGATTGCTGCCCCGCCTAAAGATAAAGACATACATAATGTGAGAGTTGAGGATTTCACGCTTTCAAAGGTGAACCTTGGAAAGACCACTCGACAGGTGGAGGCAGACCTTCTCGGAATCGCCTCAGCAAGTGTCAAGGAAAGAATGACCAAGGATGGACAAGACAAAGCAGCCTTGAAGGCTGAAAACCGTCAGCTAAGATTGTACATTTCTAGCTTGATACATGACACTGCCAACTCCTCGGCCTTGCCTCAAAGACTATTGGATCTCCCAGCTGAAAGAAACCATCATCAGTTGATCACATACGGCAAACACTTGAGACGTCAAGCGGATGAGTTTGTCGTCAAAAGACGGTGTGTATTAGCAGAAGCATATCAGCTGAGAGAGAGCACATGGTCTTCGATCAGAAATCCAGAGTCAGATTTGAAGGCAGCTCAAGAGAGGCGAGGAGAGGAAGCAACAGTTGTTGATCTACAATAGGCATACCAATCAATTACAACCACTAAGAACAAACGCCATCTCTTTGATTGGAAGGAACAATTGGCATACAAGGTGAAAGCCTATGATGCCAATTCAGTGGAGGTGATTGACTATAGACGCTTTGTCGCTAACATTATCAACTTCGCAAGAACGTTGGTAATATCCTTCCCCGAGTTAGAATATCAACGGGAAGGAGGAGAATATGTTGAGCTTGAAACGGTACAGACACGGTTTCAAGACGTCATCCATGCTTCTTTCCTTGAAGACCCCAATGGCTGCAAATTAGCCAAAATTGCAGCCATGTCTATCCAGATAGATGAAGCAGTTGCCCAATGCATAAACTATCAACAACAGCTTGTGACAAGTGAAGAAATTCTTAGACGCCACATAGTCATCTTGAAGAGCATTAATTGCCAAGAAGCCGAAGAGGTCAACGACTAGATAGAGATTTTGTTGACCAGTGGTGAAGAGGTGTAAAGCACCAACGAAGGACGTCCTACCCTCCAAATAGCAATAAATACAACTGAAGTCAACTTGATGCCCCTTTCCAAGTTGACTCCAGATCTCCATAGATCATGCATGTCAAATCCCACTAATCTAGGATGTCTAATTGACTCCCACGATTTGTGGATCTCAGATCTCCTTTAAAGGTGGATGTCTATTTGGAGACATTTGTAATTGTAAGTTCACTTTCAGTTAGGTGTCAGTCAACTGAGGTAGACTCCCAGTTTGACTTTTGTTTAGTTTCAGTTAACTGAAGTAGATTTCCAGTTAACTGCTTGCTCACCTACTTTTAGACATAGGAATAAATCTTGTTGATTGGCAAGAATTGTTTGTTAACTCAAGGAGATTTTAGGGTTGCCTACTCCTTTATAAGAGCCTTGGGCTCATTATTTGTTTAACTTTTATTTGCTAAGCAAAATTGTTGCGCCATTGTTGCCAGAGTTACCTTGTTTATATTTGTTCACTCTTGGATGAGAGTTCGTTGGTTGATCGCAATTGTGCATGATTTCGCGCCTTTGTTGTCCCGACCTTTGTAATTCTTTGGAGAAAGCTTGAAGAAATAAATCAGATGGTGCATGCTTGCTTGATCTAAATACTTGAGTCTATTCAAAGTCTCGTTTTCAAATAATGCATTGTTTCAATCTCCTCCTTGGACAGGTGTCGTCACCTCCTTGGATATTTTTTTATCGATCATTATCATATGTTGTTTAATGATTTGTCTTGCAGCCTACACTTTGGACAGGTGTCGTCACCTCCTCCGAAATCCTGTTAGACAGGCCATCGTTCCTTGTTGTTTCCAGTGAGTTGTTTCCAAGCCTACACCTCGGATAGGGGTTCCTCCTCCTTGGCAAGTCTCAGATCCAGTTTACCGTAATGAGTGTTTACTTGTATCGAGCCTTATCTTGGTATATATCCGAGAGTTCAGAGCCTCAGCCCTATTCCATTGAGACAGAGGATTCAAGTAATCCAACCCATCCATTTCGCTCCTATGCCCTCATGCTTTGTTTATCTTGAGGAGGTAGGATAGTTTAGAAGTTTAGTTAGTCGTAGTTAAGATCTGCAAAAACCAGAGAAAAGCTTAGCTACGGCGCATTGTGTTCATGCACCCTTGTGTCCTGTCGCTGAGTAAAAAAGATAGGAGCCTTAGTACGCCCCTTTTTTACATTAGAAAATCATAAAAGAGTGATTTTCCTCTCTATAATCCGAAGAGCATGTACTAACACACTTGCAATAGCTGTTCATTTCCAATAAGCAGTCCAGAGGTGCTAGTTGAAATGCCAACAGGGCCTTGGACCCTTTCACCCAAGGGCAATGGGTCCCCCTTGAGTCTCGGCACCCATTTTCTAATATGTTTTTGGCGGCATTTTCATGATCTAAATTCAAATTGCAAAGGTTGGCTTGTGATGTTTAATTGTCAAGTAATTAAGGAAATACCTATAAATACAAGGTTATTTTATCAATTCAAACTAAGCAACATCAAGGCGAATTTCCCAAGAGCAAAGATTATTGTCAAGAGCATTGGAGAGCAGATTTATCAGTCATTTCTTGCAGCATTCAAGATCCTATCATGATGTCAATATTTATGTGTGTTCATGCATGTTTTTGAGCTAACATTGTGATATAGGTTTCAAGTGTCAAGCAAGCATTCAAGCATCAAGATCCATCATCAATCAAACCATTTCATGCAAGATCCAATCCTTGGAGTGATGTGTTAAACTTTAGTTCTTTAAGGGAAGTCATTAAAGGGTTTGGTGAGTTGCAACAAGCTAGTGTTCATTCATTATTCCTTCTATTTATGATTTCATTTCATTATGAAGGTTTAATTACTAAAGTAGGGTTTGACCAAGGAAAACCTTTATACACCAAAAAAAACATTTTTCTCCTCTTTGTATTTGCAGATTTGCAAGTGAAGGATTGAAATTGGATCAAAAGTGCAATTTTGCAAAGTTGTTAAAGTTGTCAAGACACAGAAACTCACCTATAGGTTTTATTTCCAAATTTCCGATAGTCAAACACCTAGTGGAATCAAAAGCTTAGATCCGGTATCCGAGGACTACAACAAGAATTTTTAGAGCCCTATACAGAGACACATTCGCTCCTAGGTGAATGTCCTTCAGCAAAGCCTAAAACCCACTTTTAGAACCAAGTAAACACCACCCTAACTGTTGACAGGTGTTTTATGACCGCACCAACACAGAATAAAGTTTCCCAACGGATACTCTATCCTCTCTTGAACAAAGTATTTTGTATGCTAAGATTGCTAGAAATACATACATTCAACTCCAAGGTTCCTTATGCAAGGGAATAGTCTCAATTGGCTCGATGTGATTTTGTTGGTTATTCCAAGGGGACTTACACAATTGTTTGATCAGAAGAGAAGCAGTTGCAAAATGATTTACCATTGAAGCTCAGGTTTCCTAAACTAATTGAGAGAATACTGAATGTAAAAAGATAGGGATAGGGGTTCTACTGTCTACTTCTAAATGCAAGATATGAAGATCAATTTCAACAAGCTTCGAACTAGATTCTGCTTTGCCTCCCTTCGGACAGCCTCTACAAAGCCGATGCAATCTTCAAAGGATAATGAAAGATGTTCAAACTACGACCCGACATTCAAATACCATCACAACAATGCATATTAATACATGAATCATAATTGAAGTTAAGTGCAAAAGTAGTCCAGTTAACCATGCAAGGCAAACCCACCGTCAGTGAGCCCGCCAGTGGTAGGGATAAGTTAAACTTGCTTAAACTAAACAACGTATTCCACAACTATGAACTACTTGCATGAAATAAAATCTATTTTACTTTAATCTACTTGAATCAGAAAGACAAAAAAGCCTTGCTATCTGCTCACAATAAAAGAAGGAATCACCAATCAATAAGAATTCTTTATATCATGAGAGTGTTCACAACAACTTCTTACAAAACCTTCAAAGGGAAAGCTTTTTTTCCTCCTCAATCTAAGCTATGCTAACTTCTAATTTATTCACTATATGCTCTCTCTATTCTCTGACTTCTTAATCTAATTCTATTGAATTACAAATGAGGGGGTATGCCCCTTTTATAGTTAGCTCAGTCTAACGAATGGCTCAAATTTAAATACAATGAAGGGCTCAAATTGATCCACATATGCCCTAATTAGGGTTTTTCCCTAAAAACCACCATAGAGAGGAGTGGGGTAATAAATGAACAGAAGATTCTCCACTCCTCTGCAAGAACCATAATGAGCAATTAATTCCCATCACCATCTTCCAGAAGATCCTCATCCAACAAGACGTTTCCATTGTCCTTCTCCCTGACAGCTAACTCAATCAACCGGGCCAACACTGCCTCAACCTCTTGAACTGAAATAGGTGGGATGTGGTTGACCTGAAACTCAAGTATTGTAACTATCTGCCTGTGCCGAGTTTAGGATTTTCTCCAAGCAACCAAGGCGTCCTGGGTGTTCTGAATTATGCAAGAGAAAGCTGAAATATTTTCAAAATCATCTTGAACAAACGATCTCACAGCCGAGAAGGGAGCCATCTTAACTCTCAAGCCATCCGCAGTCATCTCCTTTGGGGTCAATCTCCTGGAAAATATAGCCTCAAGTGTGTTGAGGACTCCTTCTAGAATATTGCCCATAGCCTTCCTGACTCTAGCTAAATCCTCCCATGTTGGATCAAGGAAACCACGGCCTGTGACCACCGAAGAATACCAATTGGTGAAGTCATACCTGTTACCCTCTTGTATCACGCCTTCATCCACCAAGGTCTGTAAGGGTATATTCATTACAGCCTCTAGACGAAGAACAGTCTTTGTCTGATAAATTTGGGTCTCACTTTAGGCTTGATCAACAATATCCATGCGTGCCAGAACATCAGAGGCCTACCGATAAGAATGAGCGAGGTCCTCCATGAACTTTTTCGTTTCAGTGCAACATGGCCAACCCATTTGTCAACTTCCAATGCCATCTTCTTCAAATCCTCCAAGCCAATAATTGACTCTCTTGGAAGCCCTGTCGGGAGTTCACCTGTTGGATTCCCCTGTTCACCTGGGTGCACAAGGTTTTGTACATTCCCGATCAATGTCTTGTGCTCCCTCTTCAATTTCTTATACTTTCCTTCTGTATGGAGCAACTTGTTCTTCGGCACTTGATAGGAGTTATCACACTCCTCAATTATCTAGGCTCCTGTGGGGCACCCCAACTCAACAGTGGTGATCACGTAATTTTTTGGCCTTTCCTCCTCTCGATCACACTCCTCTCTCGGGACAGCAACCTGAAGGGTACGAGAGTCATTCATCCGTTGAAATTTTTCAAAATTTCCTAGCCCTTTTCCTTTTTTGCGATCCGCTAATCCTACTGAGGAACTCCATTTCAACTGTTGGATCTGTATCATCCTCAGGGTCCTTCCTCATCCTTTCTGTGAGCCAATCTGGCACCGCCTGCTGTGGATGGCAAATGACGAGGGGTTGTCCTTTTGTTGCTTCTTCTTCACACACCCCTTCTCTAATAACACTTCATTAAGGCTCGTCCACCTCCATTTAGTGAATATCCTCCTCCGATACTCGAGCCTCCTGCCCAAAAGTATCTTCTTCTTCTTCCAATGTCGTGTCAAGCATCTGCTGGAAACGATTATCAGTTGTCGTTTCCTCTTCCTCTTCCTATTGGCTCCCACCTTTGGGTGCGTTGACACTTAGGCTGTCTGACTCCCTAAGCGATGGCTGATTTAATTCCTCAAACTCCCGCTCCTTGTTAGATTTATCTCTCTAGCTTCCAAACTGTGGAAGCTCTCTCAAACTTGAAGACTGAGTCTGTAACTGTGCGGGCGATGCCTGCTCTACCCTCTGAGGTATCGGTTGGGCCGACACCTCTCTCCGTGTTTCAGCAACTTTAGGCAATCTTCTTTCATTTTCTTGTTAATGGTGGCCTTTGATCGCCCATGAGGCTATAATTAAGAGCAATTGACCTACTCTTAAGCCGACTCACATGCCTTTCAACCCAACTCCTCGTGAAAGTCAACACCGATATGGAAAGTGTATCCAAGTTCATGATTTCAAGCTCGGACCAATCTGGTGGTGGGACTGATGTGTTCCTCACTAACTCATAGTCAGCCTGTATGACATTGGCATCTTCATCCACCTGATCCAGAATCGGAATGACTTCACATTCTCTAATGAATTTTAGGGGTAGCCTGGTGAACATTCTCCTTCTAACCTCGGCATCATCAAATGCATTAGCCCAAAAAGTCCTCAATATGAGCCTTGTGCCTGTACTCTACATTTTGCACCGTCTGGATGTTGTTGTGGGGATCAAAATCCTACCTGCCAGTATGATACATGAGGTGAAAGAACTACAGCTCGTCCTCAGCTTCTTTGGCTGCCTGCAAGGAAGGACATACTTCACTCAAATTTCCCATAGTGATAGGGAAGTCTAGTCCCTTCTTCCTCTTCTTTTTCTGAATTTTATCATAGGTAATGAGTTGCCTAGACACTTCTAACACTACTATTCAATCGGTGGGGTACCTCGGCAGTCTGTATGGATATGAGGTGAAACCCTGCAGCCTAATATATGTAAATTTTGGAAATTGGATGAGCCAATATCCATATTCTTCAATCAATGCCTATGCCTCCTTTGAAATTCTTCGTTGCGTTCTCCGCTAAAGGGTCCTTGCAATATGCATTGTGAATGCATCATTCACCCGTTTGTAGCTGGCAGTGCTAGTTAAATGCAGTTGTGGACAAGCTTCGTAAATCTTGAACTATTCAAGGCCACACCCAATTGGCTACTTGTACATTATTCCTCTATACTTGGTCATTCGAGCCAACATGTACATTACGTACGAGCTCATGTAGAATGTCTTCATTCTCTTCAAGCTCCCGAACTGCTCATCTATGTTGTCACTTATCATTCTGGCCCAATCAACACACTCTTTTCCTTCCATTATGATCCCAATGTAATAAAACATCCAAGGCTTGAGGATGAATGCTTGTGGACTTCCGTTCACCCGGCTAAGCATCATTATAAGATCATAGTATTCTTGCTTCACATCCTCAGCAATAATTTGTTTCAGGAGCTTGGTGCGGGGAGGTTTAGGCCTCTGCATCCAAACTATATTAATAACACCAGCACATCTCTCGAAAGTGGAGGCATACATTCTATCTACTCTATCCTTCGTGTTGTATAACATCCTCTCAGAAATGGGAATCCCAAATGCTTCTCCAATAGCATCAGGCATGAAGTTGGCAAACAACTTGCCATCTAGAGAAACGATAGTCCTTCGTTCAGGCTTGTAACAGTTTGCGCATTCCATGATCAACTCTGGACATTGTATTGCGGGTGGAAAACCGACAGCTGCAAAGATCCCACTTTTCATTATTTGGTGTGTTGTGACTGATGGCGGATGACCTCCCAGCCCATACATTCTTGCTCTGAGTGCACCCAGATTAAACGAACCACGGTTGGTATCATTCAATCCTGCCAACTTTGAAGAAAACTTAGACTTTGGAAGAAAGGGCTTGGCGAGCTTCTTGATTATTGCCTGTCAGGAAGCACTCGCCTTGCTTGCTTCAACATTTGCAACTCTATTTGCAGCCTTTCCCATTCCTGCAACATCTCCTCTTCTTGCTTCAACCATCTGCAAAATAAAACAAAATATGTTAGACTTCAAATTTAGAAAAATAAACTTCCTCGAGATGGCTGCAATATGGAGTTAGATCTGAAAACAACATCCTTCAACATAAACTTTTCTAACTCCAAACCTCAAACTTAAAATTCTCCAAGCTTTAAAACTTTCAACAACGTGACTTCTGGCTTTTGAAAGAAATTTGCATTATCTAGCAACTTTCAGAAAGAAAGTAATCTCTTCACCATAAAATTTTGAAAACTTTATTTCAGCTTCTTGACTTTTAGCACTTAGAAAAATAATAATCTCCAGCAACTCCAAGAATTCGATTCTCAGCACTTAGAAAATAATACCTTAGCTCAACTTTCAACAACTTCAAAAAATTGATTCCTCTCAGCAATTTCTCAACTTCACAAGAAAAAGTTCTTCTCTCTTCAGCAATTTCTCAACTTCGAATGGTGAGAAGAAGTGAGAAACTTTGTTACTTAAATAATTCCTCTCAGAGAATCTTGCTAATTTGTGTTGGAGTTAACTTTAACAATTTCATTAATTCTCCACTCCTCCCACATAGAAATTTTCTAATTTTGGCGAAGTGGTGGGTGAGTTGTTAGCTAGTCGTCATAGCATTTTCCATAAATGAAGATTCTCTCCTTTCCAGAATTTGAAATTTTCCCTCCAAATTGCCAATTAACACTTCGTTAATTAAATCACTCGCAAGGAAATTACTATGACTTATTTTGAAAATTCCACTTCAAATCCCTGCAACGCTCAGTTAAATTCAACTCTTTAAAATTCATGGGGAAATTAAAATAATTTCCAACCCATTAAAATCTCCATCATTTAAATTTTTAACTCCATGATATTTGCCTTAAACAATTTAAATTCTCCTTAAAATACCTCATCCAATTGATTTGAGATCACTTCCTAGATCTTTTCGCCTTCTGAAATTTAATCTCCCTCAGAAAAATAATCCAAGCAATTTTCTTAGAAAATATTTCCCTCCGAAAATATTAAAAATTTCCTTAGAAAATTAATCTCTAACTTCATTAATTCATGGGCGCACTTGGGAGGGGTTGGTTTAAATTTTTTTTCACTTGACTTTTGAAAATATCATTAACGTTCATATCAACCCTTTTGAAAATATTTCATCACCTTGGGCATATTTTGATAGTGTCAACTTCATTTAAATGCCTTTGAAAAATTCCACATCAATTCCTTAATCTCTGGCGCACTTCACCCCTTTAACCTTATTTTCATGACTTAAGAAATAAATCTAAGTCATTTCCTCTGTTGAGGCGTACTTTAGACCATGTACTTCCATTTCAAACACTTTAAAAAAAGTTCTCAAGCCCTTTATTTATCTTGGGCGCATTTTAAGTCTTCAACTTCCATTCTCAATGACGTAGGCGTTTTTGCTTGACACTCTCCATGATGGGCGTATTAGGGAGCATGAGCCTCTACTTCACACGACTTAGAAAATTTTGAAATCCCTCCTACATCATGGGCACATTTAGGAGGGTGTGCTCTCATTTTCCCACACTTAGAAACTTTTCCACACCATGTATCTCCTTGAGGGTGCATTTCCACCTTTGCACTTTCATTTTTTTGCCTTAGAAAAATTTCATGCTTCATCCTTGCTTGAGGGCGCATTCTAGAGGGTCTACTTTCATTTTGTCACTTAGAAATTTTCCCAACCTTCATCCTTGCTTGAGGGCACATATGGCTAGGCATGCTTTTGATTTTGATAATTAGAATTTTTTTACGCCATCACCATAACTTGGACGCATTTAGGAGGTGATGCTTCCATTTTATAACTTAGAACTTTTTCCTCAAGTCTTCCTTCCTCTTGGGTGCATTCTAGGGGTGGAACTTTAATTTTTCTCATGCCTTAGTAAATTTTTTTGAGTTGCCCCCTTTATGCTCATGGGCGCATTTTGCCCCTTGAGCTTATATTTTTGTGCCTTAGCACATTCTTCAAGGTCGTTACCTTCATGGGCACATTTTACCCTCTTGGCTTCTATTTTCCAATGCCTTAGACTTTTACAAGGCATCATCTATGATGGGCGCATTTCAAGGCATGAGCTCCCATTTGAGGGTGCATTTCATAGGGGCTCGTTTTGTTTTTCTCACCTTAGAAACTTTTCAAGCCTTCAACACTTGATGGGCGCATTTGAGGGGGCATGCTTTTGTTTTCAAACACTTCGAAGATTTTCAACTCCCTGTTTAGCTCTTGGGTGCATTTAGGGGTAGCTACTTTTATTTTTCTTCACTTAGAATTTTTCCATGCCATCACCTCAACCTTGGGCGCATTTCTACCCTTGAACTTTCATTTCTTCATACTTTGATGCTTTCTTCATCTAGGGCACTGAGTAAACTTCTAAGGGTGAATTTGCCAATTTTGACTAGCTTGCCCTTGGATTCTGTTTTTAGTAACCTTTTGATTTCCTGACCTCGACAGCTCCGTTCGACTTGAATTTTTCACCACGTGGTCCTGATTGCTTGGCGAACCTGTTTACACCTTACCCCTTGTGCTGACCTACTATTTATAGCCCCATTCTGGAGGTGACTTACTATAAATAGTAAGTGCTTGGATTGCACCCAAATTTTACTTGTAGATTGCCTGAAGGATGTTGATCGTGGTGGGATACCTTCGTTTTTCAAAATTTTGGCTTTTTACCCCTCTTTTTAGGCACCAAAGTAGGAAACCCCAATCTGACTTGCATGTGCCTCGAATGATCTATGTTTGACTTTATTTCTACTGCATGCTGCTTTGTTTGTGGAATTGAATTGTCGGGGAGTTATTGGAGTGAACCTGCTAAAAATAGTAAGTGCCTGAAAAAGTGATCAATCCAATACCAGATGAGTTTGCATGTCACACCGCCCGAGAGATATCAAAAAACCCAGTAAATTGGTCAACATGCGGGCACTGGCTAAAAATAGTAAGTTCCTAAAAAATGATCAACTCTGCTTGCATGTCACATCGTTGCGAAGCTCTTGAAAAAACCCATAAAGAATATCCTGACATGCACTGAAAAATTCTGCATGCAAACCCTAAAAATAGCCTTTGAAGCCCGAACTGCTAAAAATAGCAAGTTGTCCAAATCTGTTCAAATTGCAAATACCTTGAAGTGCCTTGAATGTGATGGAGCAGTCAGGTTTCCAAAATCCTGATAAAAAAATCCCAGATTGAGTACTTACTAAAAATAGTAAGTTGTCAGAACTTGGTGAAAATTTAGTGGGACTCTGCCTAAAGCCCCCTGATAGCAATGTTAAGCTCAGATGTCAATCAGCCAACTCAATTTGACCTCGAATAAGCCTAAAGAATAAAAACCCTAATTTCACAAACTTAGCCTGAATTTCAACCAGGTCAAATGACGAGACATCCCTAAAAGGACAAAAGACTAGAGAGAGAGAGAGAAAGACTAGAGAGAGAGAGAGAGGGAGAGAGAAAGAGAACCAAAGCCAAAAGACCAGAATGAAGCAAAAATTTAGGGGAGACCCATTTTGAATGGGGTGATGTGTGAAAAGGTCACAACACTAACCTTCCTAGATTTGTTGGTTAAAGGTTGTTTTTGTCAATGTTATCATAATACTTCATGTTTCAAGTGTTAGATCTCATAAGTTTGATTATTAATGTACTTTTATTCTTCTCCCAAAACTGTTGTTCAGTCATTTCTATCATAAGGAAGTTAGGGCAGCATAGTGTCCAAACCTAGGGTTGACTCACCTTGAGAGATGCAAGTCATTTCTAACCATTTGTGACATTATCCCTCTTCCTAATGAACATGGAAAAGGTGGATTTGTGATTAAGTGGACACCCCCTTTTGCTTTCTGGCATAAGTCCCTCGTTTTTAGTTATTGTATCCATTTTCCCCCATTTTCCTTTGTTTCAGACAATAATCCAACAATCTCTACCTGTCATTGATGGCAACCTCTCATAGAAATTATTTGTGAATATAATGTTCCCCCTCACTCCAATCCTCCCCCTTTGACATCAATGGCAAAGGAATCCTTGGAGCAAGATAGTGCATCAATGAGCTCCCCCTAAACACCATCCCCTTGAATAATGCATTTCATCAATGATTGGATGAAGAGGATCTCTTCTTTATCGCTAGCAAATGAACTTTCTTTTGATGAGCTGCTTTCCTCCTTGGAATAGAAGCTTTTCTTGCCTTTGTAAAAACTCTTCTTTTTCTCAAATTTGCCATGCTTGTGGCCCTTTTCTTGCTTGTTATCATTTTTTATTTTATGCTCTTCCTCATCATCACTACTTTTACTTTCATAAGGATATTTAGCAGCAAAGTGTCCTACTTTTCCACAATTGAAACATTTAAATGGCAGCTTACCTTTATATTTTTCAGAGCCTTTATTTAGCTTCCTCACGAAATGAGCTTCCTCCTCATCTGAATCAACATTGAAACTTTCACTTAGCTTGAGTTCTTTGTTTTTCAATTTCTTTGAGGCTTTGAAGGCTGCCTCTCTTTTGGATGTCTTCTCCTTTTCGGTCCTCATCTCATATGCAATGAGGATCCCATGTAGCTCATCCATAGTTAGCTTATCTAAATCCTTCATTTCTTCTACAGCAGAAACTTCAGCATCGAAACTTAAGGGTAGAGACCTTAATACCTTCTACACCACCACTAAGTCTTCTACTTTTTCACCAAGACCCTTTATGGTATTCACAATCTCATCCATGTGAAGCAAATAGGTGGCAATATTTTCATTGTCCTTCATCTTTAGAATCTTGAATTGCCTCCTATGGGTTTGAAGCTTGACCTTTTTAACCTTGTCATCCCCTTCATAGGTCTTTTGTAATTTGTCTCACATATCTTTTGTTGATGTGCAATGCATTACTTTGACAAATTTCGATTCAGATAGTCCACACAAAATTGCATTCATGTCTTTTGCATTGTTTTGACTTGCCGTCTTTCCTGCCGAATCCCTTGGAGGATATGATGGTGTAGTGTAGCCATCTACTACAGATTGTCAAATATCGAATCTGAAAGCCATTAGGTAGGTGTGCATTTTTATGCTCCAAAAAGCATAATTTGTTTCATCAAACAATGGATCCCTGTTGGAGGAGAATCCTTCTTGACAAGCCATGTGTACTATTTGGATCGTCCTTCTAGCGATTAAGCTATACTATGAAGGAACCATCTCTGATACCAATTGATGAGCACAAACTTATATTGAGATTGGGGGGGGGAGCGGGGGGGTGGGCGGGTGAATCAATATAAGACTATCTTTTATCCTTTTTTTTTCAAATAAACAACCACAACAACTTCAAATGCACAATATTAACAAGCAATAACACAAGAGGAACATGAGATTTACGAGGAAATCCTTTCGAGAGAAAACCACAACAAAAATATTGCTTATATATATCTCTTACAAATTTTGTGGCACCAACCCACTTGGAAACACCAATCCCCAACAATTGAGCATCGACACAATATGAGACACCAATCTCATTCAATAAGAGGCACCAACCTCTTCAATATGAGGCACCAACCTCTTGATAGATAAATTATTTGTTCTCCTTGATAATTCTCCTTCAAAAATTTCCTATAGAATGATCTTCAATTATTCTCTCTTCACAAATCTGTCAAAAATTTCCTATAGAATGATCTTCAATTATTCTCTCTTCACAAATCTGCTGGTGTATATATGATTCATCCACTTATTCTCCACATACACTATTCTCCACATTCCACAACTTTTATTTATTCTCTCTAAGGGAGGCAAGTTCATCAATGGATGCATCGGTTCACAAAAGAGGCAACTATTCATAAATATGTACCTTTTCACCACTAAATTTTGGGCACTCCATTTAGGGGGTTGGCCCCTATTATAGTAAATTAATTTAAATTGCTTTTTATTTTCTTTTTGGGCGCCACTATGAGGGGGTTGGCTATATGATTTAAATATTATTGTAATTCAAATTTATCTTCCAATGTGGGAGCCAAAATACCAAGGGTCAGCCTAAAATAAATAAATTTGTTTTATTGGAGGCCTTCAATTTGCTTCAGCAACAGCACCTTATGGTGCTTTGACATCAATGACAATAATCCAACATGAGGAACTTGGACAAATGTATCGCTTTTAAATCAATTCTTGAATTTTTTATCTGATTCCATCTTTCTCCAAGATTTACCTTCCATATAGTGGCCCATTGGTAATGTTGTCCTTGAAATTAGGTCAATTGGATGCTTTACTTGACAATGTAACAATACCCCCACTAGTGAAGTTAATACAACTTGATACCCTAACAAATATCTAATCCATCTACTTTTGTTGGGTGGTATTAGTGGTTGTTTTGGCATGAGTGGTTGCTACAACTAACCTTGCCTCTTCAAATCAAATCATTGGCAGTAGAAATTTTCCAATTTGAGCAATCACATGTCACACTATCTTGCACTTATCGAGTATATAGGTTTTGCAAGACTTGCCTCTAGTATCTAATACATTTATTAGCCCAATTTAACATTGTCTTTTTACCCAAATATCTTGCATTGGCTCACCCACCCCGTGGATT
The DNA here is from genome assembly GCA_007115665.2 of Sequoiadendron giganteum. Taxonomy (NCBI): domain Eukaryota; kingdom Viridiplantae; phylum Streptophyta; class Pinopsida; order Cupressales; family Cupressaceae; genus Sequoiadendron; species Sequoiadendron giganteum. Next base: position 390,043,469 of record CM021100.1, read on the forward strand.
ATCGCTATGGATGGGTGTTTTATGTAGGTTCAATTTCTTGATAGTCTCAACAAAGATCAAATTCTTTTAAATTCCACCACCAACAATGAAATACAAGGCCTTCCTTTTTACCCACATGGGCGAATGGAATGTGTTCCTTATTTTCATAGGTCAAGACTTTGGCAATGGAAGCCATTGCACATGGATTAGCCCCAATTACCTAATCACCTTCCTTCTACTCAAAAGGATCCATAGTTAACAAATCAGGTTCTATCTCTACTTCCTATGTACCTATCATCAAGGTCTGAGTGGCTCAACAATCCTTGGTATTATGCTAGGGGCTCTTGTGAACTTCACACTGCATACCTATATCTCTTTGTGTCTTTTTGGTGCCTTTGTTTGCTACTGATTCTTGTGAGAAGAATTCCTTGGTTCACTACTTTCCCGTGAGCTTGCTACAACCTTCTCCCTTCAACTTGTTTGTAAAATATTCCTTCTTTCCTTTTGGTTTGATTTTTTCTTTAATCTTTACTACATACTTGAAGGTAGTCTCCAACATCTCAATATTCAGAAAGGCCATCTCAATCTAAATATATTAGTGAAGCCTACTGCAGTACTTCAAGAACCTATACTTCTCTATATCTTGGATACTAAGCTTTGTTGAGAATGCATGTAAGGTGTTAGTGTGGTCATGAGCTAACTGATCCTCTTTCTACCAAAGCAACTAACACTACATTATTTTTTTTCATATGTATCATTAGGAAAGTTCTCCTTGATATGTTCGACAAATTCTCCCCACATGAGATTTTTATTCATTACAGCATCAAATTGTCTACCATTAGGGTTCCCTACAATTCTCCCTCAATAGCAACTTAGTCTCCCATGATTGTTGCACATGAGACTCAACTTTGAGGAGGTAAAATGTTATTTTCTCATAATCAAATAAGTGATTTACAGAAATAATAATAATTTCAATAACCAATCACCAATAGCATCTACATGAATGTTTCCCTCAAAAAGGTTGGATTATCAAAATGTATCTATACCTTGAAAGGGGTGTGACGGCCAAATGGTTTTCCCATTCATTTGTGTTTAGTTGCAATTTATCCAAACTTTGTTGGAGTAACTAATTGAAATGATTCATAATCTCTTCATGTTGCCTTTCTAAAGCAATTTCATTTGACACCTTGAACAAGTCTGATGAGTCGGCCTGTTATTTAGCCATTACAATCACATGTGCCTTAGAGGAAGGTAATTTGATGGATCTCGTCTTCAAACCAAGTATTTGATATGTTGACCACATACAATGTGACATACAAGAGCAAACATGCTTTGATACCACTAATTCAAATTAGTTTGTAATTCAGAGGACAATACCCAATGAGGGACTAGGTTGTATTGTAACCAACAATTAATATGCAAATTAACAATTATGAAGAAACATGAAATAGATTTTTATTCAAAATGGAGATCTCATACAAACTTGGCAAACTTTGTGGAAGAGATGCATGCTTTTAACTCTATCTCATTGATTGAGAATCTTCCAATATAAACATTTTTCAAAATGAACTAAAAACTTCATAAGACAACTAAAGTGACACCACACCTATGTCCTCCTTAGAAGTTGAAAAAGATAGCCAAATGAGAATAGATTAGCTACAAAATTAAATAAAAATTGACAAAATGTTTAGTTTTGGTACCCCAACTTGGTGGGGTCATAACTTCTAGCCCATTGGGTAAAATCAAACTTGTTGGATGTGTTGCAAAGATCTCCAAAGGACCTATGCAGAACTAAAAACAGACTTAGCCATAGGCATCCTGCCTCTTCAAACAAACCAAGGACCAAAAATGCTCTGAAATCCTCTGAAAATACAGATTATGAAGATGTAGAAAACACCAAAAAAAAAAAATTCAATACTCTCCAAATTTGACCATGCAAATGCCATCCAAATGCTCCTAGGCCATTATGGGATCATTTAACCTTATTCTTTTTCCTTCATTCAAAACAAAACATAGAGTAGAGATAAGGGCAAAGGTGAAGAACAACAATGAACAGCAGTTCTATGGGCAATTTCCCAAGCACCTCCAATGTAGTCTTCAAGAGCAGCAATCAACGAAGAAAGGATAAGAGGAAAGTGATGTGAGTGTCTATTTTCTCCACTAGACTTGATGGTGTAGAAGTTCCACCCAGCATTAAGTGTAGAAGGTAGAATTAAGAGTTTAGTATTTTTAATGTCCCCTTCTTAGGGCCATCATGATGATATTAATTAGCCTTTTTGCTCCCGAAGGCTAATTGGAGAAATAAGGGAGAAATTATTAAATTAATTATTTTATAAGGTTATTAAATAATTAAAATCAAAAGGTAACTTTATATTTAATTAATTTAATATAGTGACTTAAAATAAAATGTTATATCTTAAAGTCACTAAAAAAATAGATTATATCTTTTATCCCACATTGGCAAGGAAAGTGAATGTGTTCACCTAGGAAATTATAAGAGGATCTTAAGGGGGGTCATTTCTAGACATCCAATATTTGACATTTGCATTTTATGAGCACTTGTGGAGCCAAGGGTTTCTGCAGTATATCAGCATTGTCTTTGGGAACGAAAACTCTCATTGATAGCATAACTGAGGGAGTGAAATATCTCTTGAAGGGTTGCAATTGTGGAGGTGATACTTCAGTCATCTCAACTGGGCAAAATTAGTGGCCAAAGGCCAATTTTGCATAAGTCAATTTGGTGCATTATTGGTGACCATTTTGGTATCAAGACCTTTCTCATTTTGTCATATTGGAGGACGATGTTGCATTGAGGAGAATCTGATCTTAAATATCAGAAATTACAGTCATAAAGAAGTCTGCATATATACCACGATTTGCATAAGGAGGCTACATGGTGGTTCGATTTTGCATAGAGAAGGAGGCACTTGATATTAGAAGGCTAGGCGACTCCATTGGATGTGATTGGAGGCTGCAAGGATCTGGCAATTAATTTATATCTGCATTTCTATCAGCAACAAGGGCAGCAGCTTGGAATATTCAACTTGGCTTATGAAGTGATCATTTTTCTTGGTTTTGGATTGCTTCATCAACAATCATTAAGGGCGCCATCATCCAATCAGGTTCCTCTATCAAAAGTTCATAATATCATTGTGTATTTAGAGTTTAGTGTTGCAGTTGTAGGTGTGCATACATATCAGCCATGTCATATTCTTAAGTTCCTGAGAACTTGTAGAGTTCTTATGGAGTACCAAAAATCTTCTACCAACCAATATCCAATTTTAGCAACTAATCTTGCATAAAATCCTGAAAAGGATTATCATGTCCCCTTCCTCCATTTTCCTTCATTTCCTCCTTTGCAGGATTTCGATGTTCAATCAGACTTTGGTCTAACCTCCACTTCATATATTCTCTTCCACATCAAATCCCCCAACTTTCCATTCCCTTACTTCTACATCCTTTTCCCTATCTTGCAAAGCTCTAACAAACATCCAAACCTCTCTTCCTTTCCTGTAGTCTCCAATCTCTTCCCTTTTGTAGGGTTCCAAAATTCAAAGTGGATACAAAAAATTTCCTCCTCCACTTCCCTCATCCAATTCCAAAAATTTTCCCACACCATCTCCAATCGCCCTTTGCAAAATTCTTGCCCACCTTCGAGCATCCAAACCTCATTTCTCACTTTTACTGCATTTCCCTCCAAGTTTTTCTTACAGATTTCCATTGGACATCTAGACTTCTACTCCAATATCCAATTCCCATGTCCACCTTGGCGTCAAACTCCTACAAAGGTTCCTATTGACTTTTCTCGCCCTTTGTCATCCCTTTGTGGACTTATATTGGATTTTTGAACTTCCTTCATTAAGTCCAACTCCCAAGTCTAGCTCCACATCAAAACCCCACAACCCACCCTATTCGCCCAACCACTCCCTCAAAACTTGGGGACACCATTAATTCTTAGATTTGACCTTGCAACTACCCAATCAAGATTTTCCCACCCACAAACCACTGTTTATCTTAAGGACGTGGATTCAAATGCAAATTCAATGATGCAGGATAAGGGCAACCATACCACCATTAATGCAATTGTTGAGCTCAAAATACCAATGGCCCTCGTGCCTGCTCTAGGCCACTCATTTGACAAATTTCATGGGATTTCAACTTGTTTCACATGCCACATTAATGATGTCCAATTCTCAATCAAATTCCCCCAAGAAATTCAACAACTAAGGAATTGCTCTATAAATATTAGTTCATTTTCCAAAACAATGGTCAATCATTGTTTGCTCTCCATGCAATTGCAAGTGTCGAGGGGCTCCTAAGATTTCAACTCCTAAAATTCCAATCACCTGTAGGGCATCACATTTTTGTAAATCACAAGGACGTATTGTAAATGGTTTTTAAAACTGAATGTCTCCACAACTTCATTTGTAGATCTTCAAGGAAATTAGAGATGCTTAAGTTCTCTTGCCACATGTGTTGGTATGATTGTAATAGGTATTCCATGAATGTCGTAGCTTTCTATTTCTTTACAAGCTTTATAATGGTGATTTCTCTATCAAATATAGACTTCTACAATTTGGGGATGGATAACTAAACATGCTCAATTGTTTGATATCATATTTATGGTGTATGCTTTTGCACAACTCCTATTCCTTTGTGATTGCAATATGTTGTTTATGTTGGTATGTTGTTTATGTTCGTATGTTGTGACTCTATAACCCAATGGAATAGACACCGGTACTAGAAGTAAATGATCTTCCAAACACTCTAAATGAAAAATATTTAACCAATAGACTAGGAGTAGGTCATTAGTTTGTATGCATTTCAAGATTCAGCAATTAACTAAAAAAAAATATCTCCAGCGAACCTTAAGAGTTCTTATCTTGGAGAATATCCACATCTGCATACACTGGGTCCTATTAAAGTCTTTCAATCTGTCCACCGAACTGTGATTAATCTTGTTAAGAATACCTCTAAGGAAGCTCCTCTTAGGTCTAGCTGAGCCCAAAGTCGAAGGTCTTACCCACCTTAATAAATTGGTCCACGATTGCCCTACCTAATCATTTTTCAGGTCTTTTCCATAAGTTTGACACACTTGGCGCTCAAGAAAATCGTATCGTTAAGGATTTGGGAACCATTAACTTTGAGCACCAACAAAAGGAATTGGGATTTGACCTCTTCCCAAACAATGTTAGGAAGATATTCAATTTATTTTAAAGAAAGGTATTAGTGTTTCATTAACAACTCATTTTTCCATTATTCAAGGGTCACCTTGAGTAACTTTATGTCTCTTATTTAGAAGAGAAGAATTAAAAGAAGAAACCTTTAGGCATCACTAGTATCTCAATGGATTTAAAGTTTTTCAATTCTCTTAGACCCAATGACTTAAGGGTTTAGAGATGTATATATGCTCCTATGAATTTGCATATCAACACATTTTCTTTGAGTAACACAATCCTTGTACCCATATTTTTTGTTATGTGACTTTTTTCCCAAGAGAAGAGAAAAATATGATTTACCCCTTTAGAATTAAAAGGGAGATAGAAAATAAAGGATATTATGATCCTTTGGTTAAAAGAGTGATTAATAAAGAATATATAAAACTCTCTTAAAAGGGAGAAAAATAATTATTTATTTAAATAATTATTAAAAGGCAACCTTTGTGAAAAGATGTGATGGTTTGGAAACCACCCCTTAAGGCTTATATAAGCATTTATGTGAGACATGGAAAAGAATGAAAAACATTCAAGGATGGAGAGGATTTCAAGGAAGAAGGAAGTGGTTTGGTGAGCTATGTGCATTGGAGAAGGGGGCACACAAAGCGTGTCCAACTCGAGGTACAAAGTACACCCGGGATTGTCTTGATTAGGGTTGTTATGCATGTTGAGTAGTTATTATGAGGCATGTTGCATACATGTTGAGCAATTACTCTGGAGCATGTTGTTTGCATGTTGAGCAATTACTCTAGAGCATGTTGTATATGTGAGGAGTAGTTACTCTGGAGCATGATGTGCACTTGTGTTGAGCATTTTTCTATTGAATCAACACTTGTGTAGAGCGCAATAGTGTGTTGTGTTCCAAAAGGAACTATTTTCTCCTAGATTGTTCCATAGCAAGATCCAATACCACTAACATCTTCCTGGGATGAGAATGACCTTTCCAAGACCTATGATTCAGATAAGTACTAAAGTGAATTCCAAGATATTTTTAATTATAAATGAGATGGAGTTGATTTAATTGAATTCTTGAATGATGTTATTTCTTCTCTTTTAATCATATTTATATTGTTGAATGCAAATTTATGTACTATTGATGATGTTTTAATGTGTTTAAGTCTTAAACTAGACAACATTGATTGATTGACATTTTTGTGCTTTTGTATCTAATTTATAGAAATAATTTAAGATCTTTAAACTAAATAACACTAATAAATCCACTGCCAAATATATATTAAAATTATCCAATTTTATACTTGGAGAAAAGTAGCATTACAATTTTAATGGTGAAGAAAACTATTGGTGATGCATCCATTTCAAGCAGCATTGATATTCCCTTTTCATATGCACGCTCATCTTACAAGCTCCTATGAGAATGGTTTTCAAAATAAATTAATCTCTTCATTGAATGGCTATAGTGTTTCATTGAGGAGGATTCTTTTCTAATATTGATATTAAGAGGAGGTGCCAATTTATGAGGCCTTCAAAGTGCAAGACAAGTGAGTGCTGGTGTTGTGTTGAATCTCAATGATCTACTCCTAATATACTTCTTTTGTTTGGTTTTGCTTCAAACGCATGTTGATTGGTTTGAGGAATGGGATCGTTGCCCAAATCTTTAAGACATTATTGGATTAGCAAATTCTGTTATGGAAAAAAATCTTGCTTGATGCCCATGCTCATGCTAGATCCTACATTTGAAGGGTTTCTTCTGCTTTGTTCCTTCCATTGCCGAGTTATTCTTTCTAGAATAGGTTTGTTCAAATCTATGTTAATATAGATCCTTCCAAAGTTAATGACTTCCAAATTTTTCATGAAATTTAAAGCTATCCAAATCCTTACAATGTCATTAGATTACAGAAATATGTTATGGACAAAATCTTTCCCAATGTCCATAATCATCATAGAGCCTACATCTAAATAGAATATCCTCATAGTCAAGTGGTTTTCTCCCACTTCATTTCCTCTATTGCAAGGATTATTTTGTCTAAAAGAGGTTTGTCCAAATCAATGTTAACACAAATCCGATATACACTTAAGGACTTCCTTATTTTTTGTGAACATAAAAGTTGTGATATATTCATCAATTATAGTCACTATTTTCCTCAAGCATGTTTCATGCCAATATTTACTTGGAAGGAATGTGATTTTGACCAGTTTCAAAATAGCAATGAGGAGATCCTTGATAGGTTTGAATGCAAAGGACGAGTGCTTCATGAAAAAACTATATTTTTGCATTACACTAGTTCCACCTTGAAAGGCTTTGTCTCTCTCATTTTAAGAAGAGAACTTTCATGAGGTTAACTTTGGGAATCGTTGGTATCGCAACTCTTTTAAGGGTTTCACTTCTCTTGGACCCAATGCATAAAGATGTTTGGATCGAGGTATGCTCTCATGACTCTACATATCAATGCTTTGTCTTTGAGTAACCAAATCCTTATACCCAATAATTCACTAGTGAAGGAAATTGTCAAAGCCATATCTATTTTGAGGTATCATTAATTTTCCTTTTTCACCTAGATTTTGGTCTCGTGATGCTTCTTTGATAATGGTTTTGCATAAAAATTAAAGCTCTTTGTGGAATAGCTATGGTGTTTCACTAGTGAGGATTGTTTTGTAATAAATAGCTGACAAGGAAGCTTCATTTTAGGAAGCCATGGCCTCCTCATTGGGCTCACAAGGGTCTATTTGAGAGGCCTTTAATCATTAGTGAAGTGAGTATTCACTAGTGTTGAGTTGATATTCTTGTTGGAATTGATTATCATGATGTCAAAAGAGTATGCGAGATTGTTAGAATATTGTCATTGATGTCAAAGCAAATGAATGAGAATATTGTCATTGATGTCAAAGTAGCGATATCATTGTATGCAAGGTGTAAATGTTGTCACTGGAATCATCATCATCATTCAAAGGCATATCTAAGGCAAGTTGGATCAGTTTAATAAGACGAGTTGATGAGTCAAAGGTTTACAAATGGTTAATGAGAATAAGGCAGACTATGGAAGAGAGTTTGAAATGATATTATAAAGGGCTGACTTTAGCTTGATAATAGCAGCAATCAAGTTTATGTTTGATGACAGCAATCTCTATATGGAATCATGGATTCAAAACTTATGATTAATAAGTATTCAAGATGGCCAACTTCAAAGATAGATAAAAACAAATTAAAATAAAGTTTAATTGCTGTTAAGGCCGACTATATAAGAAGCTATATTAAGCAGCCGACTTCATGTATGAAAAAAAGGCATATATAAATATGATCCGAATCAGCCAAGTTTAATGAAAGAACAATGATTAAAGAAGAGCAACAAATAATATAAGAAGAGCAGCGAACATGTTCCAAGGTAAATAACGATTTGTAGAAACCCTAGTTTCCCCTGATACTGATTCTGACTGAGTTTTTAGATTTTTCTGACGTTTTTGGTTTTATTGCAATTTTTGAGTTTTTTAACCATAAATAAAATGGTACGATTTTTACTTGGAAATAAGAAATAAATTTAAATAAAATACTTCTACTTCTGATAACAAGAATATCTGATGCCAATAAGAATACCAGTCTATTATTTGTCCTTCTGGAATGATTACAAAAATGTCTAGGGACATGCAATATAAAAGTATGATTTTTATTATTAAAAAAACCTGGTATTTCTGCCACAGCTGAAGGTACAGATCTGTACGGCTGAGATAATAAATGCCCTTCTCCCTCAGAATATTGATTCCAATTGACTCCTATTAAAATAATGTTTATTTATTTATTTATTAATGCTCAATATTGTAAGATATTGTAAGATAGAGATAAGATCGTCTCCGATCTTATCTGGAGTTTCTTTTTAGAAACTTTCCAGTTTTGTAAATCTTGTAAACTATTTATTGAGCGTCTCGCTCATTGTTAATACATCAATTAATTTACCAATTACTTGCGTAATATGGTATCAGAGCTCAGGAAAACAATTTTTTTCGAAAAATTAATAATTTCTTTTTGAAATTATTTTGCTTAATTTTTCGAAATAATTTTTTAATTCTGGAATTTTTTCAGTGGAAATTTTCGAAATTGTTGGGTGCCGACTTTCGAAGATCTGTGATTAAAAATTTTCGTGTTTTCTGAAAGAAGAAAAAATCGTGGGCTCCTGTTGTTTGTTTGGCCGCGATCTGGGCACAATTTTATTCAAACGTCGTCGATTCTCTACCCTAGCTTATGCTCGCGTCGACGTTTCTGTAGCAACCCGTGATCATTCTATACTCTGGCCGCGCATTTTTTTGTCACATCCTGGACGCGATTTCGTGTTTTTTCGTGGCATTTCTGGTATTTCGTGGTGGTCACGGACGCATTTGTGGAGGCGTTTTTTCTCAGCTCAGGCCACGATTTTCTATTTTGTCTCCAGCCGCGGATATCTTCTTTATTTAAGCGCGATTTGTTCTTCTTCTTCATGCTTTTCCTGCTCGACTATCAGATCCTTTGAAGGTGTTTTTATTGCTCAACTGCGACGGCTAGGGTATTGACATATATTTCCTGGGATTTCGTGGAGTTTTCAGTTATCTTCTGAAATTTTTTTCTGCTCTTCAATGGCGGCTAGGGCAGTCTGAAAGTTCGTCCAAGGTTTTGACACGTTTTTCGAAGTCAGAAAATTTTTTCGATCACAGATTCTTGGTGGGTTTTTCGAGAGCTCCACTGGGTTGGTCTCCGAATTTTTTGGGTGCATCGTTTTCCATGCCTCGAATTTTGTGCCATCTGTACACTGTACTGTCTGCAGTCTGTACCTAAATCTGTCCCTATTTTTTGCATTGGAATTTGTGCCTCGAGTTTCGTGCATTAGCCTCTTCTCAGTACCTCGTTTTTCGTGCCTCGAAAAGCGTGAAGATGGCCAGTTTAAGCAATTTAATGCTGGAGGGCAGTCAGAGATTTAATGGCAAAAATTACAACACCTGGAAGCAGCGGATGTTAACAATTTTTGAATACCGCTGCCTTGATCAGATGATCCTCGGCAACGCTACTCGTCCTGAAGCGGCGGGTAAGGATCAAGATAAGTTTGATAGCAGAATCGTGAAGTCGTCATGCTTATTAAGCTTTCGGTTACTGATGATCAGCTCCCTCAGATTCCACTGAGAAAATCAGCAAAGGAGATCTGGGATCACTTGAAGGATTTGCATGAAACTTCCGACAAAAGCCGTGCGTTTTTCTTGAAGAATATGCTGTTTTCTATCATGATGGATGAGAAGACAACTCTGCAAGCGCACTTGAATAAAATCCAGGAGATCAGAGATCAGTTGGAGGCGATTGGTCGGAAAATGGAGGAGGAAGACATGGTTGTGATCACCCTGAAGAGTTTACCGAAGTCCTATGAACATTTCATAGAGACCCTCAACATTACGTCTGCTAATGTTGATCTCAAGTTTCCGAATTTGTGCACTATCCTGTTGCAGCAGGATCGCTGGAGACAACAGTTCGGTAGCAGTGAATCATCATCCTCCACGGAGCAGGCCTTTGCAGCAAAAACTCAGTCGAAGCATCATGGGAAAGGTCAGCCTTCACAGCAGAAAGGCTCAAGTCAGCGCTCCACTAGCCCGAAGAAGAAAAATTTTCAGTGTAATTACTGTCATAAATTTGGCCACATCAAGAAAGATTGCCGTGCTCGTTTGGCTTCTGAGCAAAAGAAGCAGGGAGGGTTTCAGAAAGCGAATGTCGCCGAGCACTCTAAGCAGAAGGAATCTGCCTTTTATACACTGATGGCAAAAAGGCCCGCAGACCATGTCAAGTCCTCTGCTTGGTACATAGATTCTGGTGCCTCGCGTCATTTCTCACATAGGCGTGATTGGTTCACAGACTTTTCCCCTTGCACTGACTCAATAATCTTTGGAGGAGGTGAGGAATACACAGTTGTCGACATAGGCACTGTTCAGGTTCAGTCTGGCGGGAGGGATCTCATATTCCTCAACGTGTATTATGTACCTGATATCGAGCTCAATCTTTTCTCTGTCAGTCAGATCATGCGGCATTCTCCCCAAATGGATGTGGTATTCAGCTCGCATAGATGTTCGATTGTTGATCAAGAAACTCGCACAACGGTGGCCGTTGGGATAGAGGATCATGGCCTTTACAGGCTTGTGGACACTGGTGATTCTCCCGAGTTAGCCTTGGCAGCCAGACATTCAGCTGTCACCAGTCTTTGGCACCAGCGGTACGGGCACTTGAACGTGCACTATCTCTCTCAACTTGCTCGGGAGGGACTTGTAGATGGCTTACCTGACATTCAGACTCAGCATCAGGGCGTTTGTGGTGCTTGCCAGGCTGGGAAGCAGCATTGCACACCGTTCAAGGATGGCGACTCTTGGCGGGCTTCTAAGGTACTTCAATTAGTTCATGCTGATATTTGTGGCCCTATGTCTATTTCTTCTGTAACTGGTTGCAAGTACTTTCTACTTTTTGTTGATGACTATAGTAGGAAAATGTGGGTGTACTTTCTTAAACAGAAATCAGAGGTTTTTAATGTATTTCAGAAGTTTAAGGCCTTAGTTGAAAAAGAGTCCAGTTCTAGTATTATAACTCTTAGGTCAGATAATGGGGGGGAATTCTGTTCTAGTGCATTCTCCAACTTCTGTGATACTCATGGGATAAAACGTCAGTTAACCACACCCTACACTCCTCAGCAAAACGGTGTTGTAGAGCGACGCAATCGTACGATTGTTGAGATGGCTCGCTCCATGTTGCAACACAGGAGTGTTCCTACCAAGTTTTGGGCAGAAGCAGTCAATACATCAGTCTATCTCCTTAATAGGTCACCCACTCATGCTGTTAAGGGGAAGACTCCTGAGGAAGTTTGGTCTGGTCGCAAACCTAGGATCAGTCATTTGAAAGTTTTTGGCTCCCTTGTGTATGTTTGGATTCCAGAGGCCAAGCGCACTAAGCTGGACTCCAAGAGCCAGAAACTCATGTTCACAGGGTACAGTGACAACCACAAGGCATATAGGCTGATTGATATAGACACTGATCGTCTTATCTTCAGTCGAGATGTTGTCTTTGATGAGGAACGAGGTCCATTTCAATCTTCCTCACCTGTTCAGCATTCAGAGGATCAGCCTCTACAGGGTCCTGATATGAGTATCCGACTTCCGTTAGGTCCACCTGATGGGAGGGATGACGAAGACCTAGTCTTTGATGATGCTCAACCTGAGTTTCCTCCAAATGATAATGAACATCCCCCTATTGAACCTGTTTCAGATCCACAACCAGATCCAGCTCCTCCTGTTACATCTGATGTTGGCACATCTACTCTCCGACCGAAATGGTGGGTTAAGACTACTAGTGATCTTCGTGCTGATGAACTCATTGAGGGTAGATCATCCAGAAACAAGAGCAAACAGCAGTCTACAGTGAATTTTTCTCTCATGGCTAACATTCACAGTGTTTATGAGCCTCAGACATATTCAGAGGCAAAAGGGATACCTGAGTGGGAAAAGGCAATGGAATCAGAATACCAGAGTCTTCAGAAGAATCACACTTGGGTCCTTTCCAATCTTCCTTCAGGGAAGAAGCCCATTAGCTGCAAATGGGTGTACAAGGTGAAGTACAAAGCTGACGGAACCCTTGACAAGTACAAAGCTCGTCTAGTTGCACGGGGGTTCTCACAGAAAGAAGGCATTGACTATGAGGAGACTTTTGCTCCTACAGCCAAAATGAGTACCATACGGCTTGTCCTTGCCTTAGCAGCCCAATTTGGTTGGAAGGTCCATCAGATGGATGTGAAGAGTGCTTTCCTCAACGGTGAGTTGAAGGAGGAAGTATACATGACGCAGCCTCCAGGTTTCAAAGTTGCTGGTCAAGAACAGAAGGTGTGCAGATTGGTCAAGGCACTCTATGGCCTGAAACAGGCTCCTCGGGCTTGGTACATAAAAATTGACACGTACCTCACAGATCATGGCTTTCAGAGGAGTCCATCTGACTCGAACCTGTATGTCAAGAATACTGGTAATGAGATTCTGCTTGTTGTTGTCTACGTGGATGACTTGATCATTACTGGCAGTTCAGCACTTTTGATCACTGAGATCAAACAGGACTTGTGCAAAACTTTTGACATGACAGACTTGGGCCTCCTGCATTATTGTTTAGGTGTTGAGGTTTGGCAGACAGAGAGCAGCATTTTCATCTCCCAGTCCAAGTATGCTCGAAGTCTTCTGGATAAGTTCCGAATGCAGGATTGCAAACCTGCCTCTACACCCATGGAAAAAGGGCTTAAGTTGTCAGCTAAGTCCGATTCACCTGTGGTAGATGAAACATTGTTCAGGCAACTAGTAGGCAGCCTCATCTATCTTGCTGCTACTAGACCTGATTTGAGTTTTGCAGTGAGCTACATATCACGCTTCATGACAGCCCCCAAGGCTGATCATTGGGTAGCAGCGAAGCGTGTGCTGCGTTATGTGAAGGGCACTCCTGATTTTGGACTCTTGTACACTCGGAGTCACGATCCTAAACTCAGTGGTTTCACAGATTCAGATTGGGCAGGTTCAGTTGATGATAGGAAATCAACATCTGGGTATGTGTTCAGTTTGGGATCCGGTGCAGTCACATGGACGAGTAAGAAGCAGCAAGCAGTGGCTCTCTCCTCGACAGAAGCAGAGTATCGGGGAGCAGTAAAAGCAGCATGTGAGGCAGTTTGGCTTCGCCGGATGCTTGCCGATATGCAAATATCTCAAGCAGGTCCGACTTCCGTGTTCTGTGATAATCAGGGAGTTCTCAAACTTGCCAAGAATCCGGTCTTCCATGAGCGAACCAAGCATGTGGAAACTCATTGTCATTTCATTCGGAAGCTGGTAGAAGACGGATCAGTTCAGTTGCTGTATGTTCCGACAGAGGATCAGACAGCAGACATTCTCACCAAGTCGCTCAGTACAGATAAGTTTGTAAAATTCAGGGGGCATCTTGGTGTAGTTGATAGATTGAGCATTAAGGGAGGGTATTAAAATAATTTTTATTTATTTATTTATTAATGCTCAATATTGTAAGATATTGTAAGATAGAGATAAGATCGTCTCCGATCTTATCTGGAGTTTCGTTTTAGAAACTTTCCAGTTTTGTAAATCTTGTAAACTATTTATTGAGCGTCTCGCTCATTGTTAATACATCAATTAATTTACCAATTACTTGCGTAATAACTCCCAGATGGTTGGCGCCTCCAGTGATGAAGGATTGAAGTAGATCTAGAAGGCGTTTCTCAAAGGAAGAAGAAACACGTCTCTTGAACAGGTACGGCCTGACAGCAGGTACGGCCTGTCAGAAACAGCATTAAATGATGTACGGCCTCCTCAAAATTCAATGTTCCAGTCTCCAGAATAACAAGAATTATGCGCCTTGATGAATAGAAGGTATTCTGAATGATTGGATATGCTGAAGCTCTGTGATTCCTCCTGTATGAAGAAACCTCTGCTGCAATAAATCAAGTGGTATTTCACACCCTCTGAATTGCTTCCAATGGAGATGGCTCGTTCCCCAAGGAATTCGAGTTTCAAACCCTAAGGTTCTGTGCTCAGACAAAACTTGACCAGTTTCAATATCAATAATCACATAATGGCCCAAAACCCAAGGCAAATCCTCTAATATGCTGAAAAGTGCGATTTCCTTAAGAATAGGGTTTTAATTAATATTTGACTTTTTAATTCTTTTAATTCTCCATAGTCCTCAGCCAAATATTTAAATCATAATTTAATTGCCAAATAGGCCCCTTCTGATGATGGCGCACCCCTCAATGAGAAATCACTTAAGTTATAATTTAATATTATAACTTTATATTATAATCATTAAATGATTAATATTTAATTAATGCAATTAAATATTAATATCTTCCTCGATACTCATCCGATGACTGATCCGTCTGAAGCTGACGAACTCCGAAGGGATTCCGAATACTGCCAAAGCCATATTGCTAAAAATAGCAGGGGTCCCACACTGCCTGCCAGGAACTGCTAAAAATAGCAATTCTGCAAAAAGTCTCCGATCTAGCCCAAACGAAAGACTACTGATCAAACTCTGCTAACTGAAGCAGAGCCAAGCTCCGAAGTGACCCTCTATCCAGTCTATCAGCCTACGAGGGTCGTGTGATAGGCCAATCCTGTACTCCGAGAGATGTCACTGAGAAGGGGACATGACACGATTTAAGAGCCTAGGTTTATAGAGCATCGATTAAGATTCATAAAAGGCAGCGATTATCATAAGGAAAATATTCCATTATTAAGAGGCAGCAATTCATATTATTTAAAGTGTTAAGGGCAGTGATTCATATTATTTAAAGAACGAAACAATTAAAATTTATTCTATGTCAATGCTTATGTCTTAAGAAAACGTTTGTATAAAGGATGCCTCCCTTGGAGAAGGCATGAAGATAGGGAAGAATTGTGTCTTTCAAAAGGAGTAAGAAAGTATAAATAGAAGAAGTGTAGAAGGGTTTAAATAGAAAGAAAATACAATGAAGATCATTCAGAGTTAGAGAAGAACTAGTGTAATGTCCCTTACCCGGTCTTGCCCTAAAATCTGTTTATCTGCCATAGAATTTGCTTGTTGGTTAGGTTTAGGGTTTCTTTTTTCCAAAAGAATGTCCTTTTAATACAATAACCCTAGATTGGAATTTGTATTCATCACATTAACAACATACTTGTTAGCATTAATATATAGACATCCAAAATCAGACATAATCATAAATACAGATTGCTAAACATACGAAGAGTCACTCAGCCCATTAGGAGAGGAGAATCCCTAAGGGCCTACGGTCTACCACCTTCCAATGCCCAACCCGTATCTCAGGCCTGTGGGGAAAAATGCCAAGGTGGGACCCTCACCCCTCCATGACCCAACCCTTGCAATGGGCCTGTGGGGCAGACTATCCAACCCTTGTCATGGGCCTGTGAGGCAAAACTGCCCAACCCATGGGCCTGTGGGGCAAATTGCCCAACCCTTGCTTTGGGCCTGTGGGGCGGAACCTAGGTGAGGGTTTTAGATGAACCACTTAAGTTATGACTCAACTCTCCTAGCGGGATTACAAACACAATTCAAACAATCGATATGTAGTCATTAGTACTTCATTTGCATTTACACATATTATGCAATAAGAGTATTTAATATGATCAAACAGTTCCTTGAATCCTAATATGAAGGTATATCAGAATACAAAACTAAACTAAGCAATATTCATGTTTACATGTTCATTATGTTCGTTTGCAATTCATCATAGCCTATAAGTTCACTATTAGCAGAAATCAAATACAAATGCAAATTAATCATCATTAAAGCCATATCTATAGAAGATAAACCCTTTGGCCTCTAATCAGTCAAGGACTACATAGTCCGCCTAAGGTCAATGCCAATTTCTAGTATAATGAGTCTATTTCCAAATTCGATATCAAGAAGGTATGGTTCCAACACATCAAGGGGACTATGCGCATTCCAAAGAATAAAGCATATCAATTATTTTTAATAATACATAGATCGGTTGGGCATACAAGGTTCATGCCACATTGTCATGTTAGATTGAGGACAACTAAATATTAAAGCTAAGTGAGTAGTCTCACCTGATCGGCTATGTCTTCCCATGAATCTTTATTCCTTAATCGTCTTCCTTCAACCTTATACTGGATTGATCATAGGATGAGGACAATTCATAAATATACACAATCTACTTATGTTTATATTAAAGAGTCATTATTACTTGTAAGGCTTAATAATTGCTGCAAGCATCATTATTGTGTATTCACAAGTAATTCCCACATCTACCTATAGATACATATATTCATATATACATTTGTTATCTTTTCCTTTCTTTATTAATATTGAATATATCCATATGTAATTATCATTTCTTTACATTAATTGGTACTCATACTTATATGCCTTTATATAATTTGTTTTTACTTATATTTATTAGAATTCATACCTACACCTATATATATTCTTCTTTAGGTTCTACACTTACCTCCCATAATGTTCCCCAGCAGTAATATTTATTTACAGTAGATATCACGATTTATTCCCTTATCTCCTCTTTTTGAATAAGACAAATTTTGTCTTATTTAACTCCTCTCTCTCTCCTTCCCATTTCCCCATTTGCTGATCTTCTTGTTATTTTCCTAACTCTCCAATGCCTTTATTTCTGTATTCAGAAATATACTACAGATTTTTCTATTTATTTTATTCTCCCCTATTCAATGCCTTTTTCAGACTTGTTGTTTATTTCTTTATACCTTTTGTGCTGATTGGGGGATTATGTCTCTTAAGGGAGAGACGTTGCCTTTGGGGAGAGATACCTTTATGGATCGATTCCTTTCACAAAGCAACCATTAGTTATAAATTATAATCGTTGCCTGCAGTTATTGCTATATGAATCACTTTACTTTTATTTAGTTATGTTAGGAAATGTTGCTTTAATATACCCGTCTCTTTCCTATGTTTTATGCCACGGTGCTGATAATGTAATCTATATTCCTATTATTTTTATATTAGTCTCTTTTAAACTGCCAGTATAGAATTGTAATATATTTATATATTACAATGGTTAATGATATTTAAATTGGTAATTATATTTATAATTAGAAATGGATGATATTTATATTATAATTAAATTGTTATCTATGATAATTTATAATTGTAATATCAATTGACTTTGTTGTTTGTATTCTAATATTCCATATTTGATGTTACAATTTCGGGGGACATGACAACTAGTACAGAGATAAATATGAAAAGTATTGCAGATGTGTACTAAAGGAAGGTGGAATTGATCTAAGGCAGATTTATAGCAGATCCTTCTGAAGAATATGTGCAAATTCTTGTGAGGAGTATATGCAGATTTTATGAGGAAGATAGAAGTGGAATAAATGCAGATTTATATATAGTAAGGAGTGTTTAAGATAAAACATATACACCAGCAGAGATATGAGTGTATACATATAGATTTAAAAGAAGTATATGCAGATCTAAGAGAGTATGAGTATGTAGACTTCAAAGAGGAAAGTATATGAAATCAAATGCATCAAATTTGTGAAGGGTATATCATTTACAAGAAGAGTTTGTGAAGCAAATCAATTGTCCATCTGTTGAAGAAGCAACATTGTGAAGGTGATATCATATTGGAGAAGTTGGTGCCTCACATGTAACGAGGTTGGTACCTCATACCAAAGAGATCGGAGTCTCTTGCTGAGTCAGTGCTCAGTGATGGGGATTGGTGTCTCCAGTAGGTTGGTGCCTACAAATTAAAGAGATCGGTGTCTCTTACTGAGTTAATGCTCAGTTGTGGGGATTGTTGTCTCCCATAGGTTGGTGCCTATGAAATTGTAATTAGTGAATTATATAAAAGCATTATTTTGCTATGGTTTTCTCCCGCAAGGGTATCCACGTAAATTTCAATGTTCTCGTATTGCATTATTGTTAGATCTTATGCGAATGATATTGTGCCATTGATATCATTTTGGTTGTTAGATTGAATAAGTAAAAAGATTGTATTATACTGATTCACCCCACCCCCTCTCGGTATAGTTGTGTGTTCATCAATCCTATGGCGTACTTATTTTCTGTCTTTTGATTTATCATTTTGCTTTCCTTAAATCTCATGCTGATTGGTGTAAGGAATTGGATGATTGTCCAAATCTTTAGAGTTTTGTTTGATTGCCAAAAAAATGTTGTCAACAAAATATATCCTGATGTCCATGACTTGATTAGATTGAAAGAAAGCAACTAGTGCTTCACGAATGACTTATAATTTTGCATGAACCAAGAGCCACCTTGAAAGGCTTTACCAATCTTCTTTAAGAAAAAAACTCCATTATGTAGCCTTTGGGCATCATTTATATCTCAATTGATTTCAAGGGTTTCAATTCTCTTGGACTCAATGTCTTAATGCTCTTGGGACCTAGGTATGTTCCCATAAATCCACATATCAACATTTTTTCTTTGAGTAACCAGATTAGTGTACCCATTAACATGGGCCCAAAACAAATTAAATTTTATTTTATTTTAAACTAGAGAGCAGGTTTGGGTTGAGAGGCAACACCCCTTGTGGGAGTCTAAGAGCAAAGCCTTGAACAAGGTTGCCAATAGAGTGAAGGGGCAATACCCTTTATAGGGTCCAAGGGCAGCACACCTAGTATGTTCCTTGTTGTGATATAGGGCAGGGTCAAGGGGTAAAGACCCCACCACCAAGCCCAAATTAAGGCCCTCAAGACCACATGAACCTTCCATGCTGCATACCATTTGTAATAAATTTTATCACTATGTTTTCTCCAACACCAAATCCTCATTATTTCTAACCGAATCTTCATTCTTAAGAAAACAAATGATGAATTAGGGGTATCTAACCAATCTAAATTATATGGGTTACAAAGTTGAAGACAAGAATATCTTCATTCTTCAATCCTTCTATCTATTTTCTTCTCTATTTTTGGAAACTCCTTAAAATAGTTAACAAAAACTCAAACATTTACGAAAACTTTATAACATGTATTTTTTTTTTCATTTTCTTCTCCATTATATCCTTTGGTTCATGTGTTTTTATTTCATTTAAAGCTTGTCCAATGTAGTGCATGGGGAAGGAGTATTTCAAGGCATGCAGTGGTTGTTTCTTGTTGCTTTGTGCTTCCAACGCTTGTTATTGTTTTGGCATCTAGGAGTAATCTAGGTGTTTTGACTCTGCTTATTAAGGTGTTTGTTTGCTACCATGGCTTGTAGATAACAATCCTGCAAAAGCCATGATCCCCTGCAAAAAGGGCAAGTATCAAACCTAAAATGGAAAGCCACTTTTTCCTACAACAATTTGGTTGTGCTAGGGTTCATAAAGGAAGTATTAGGTGATTAGGGATTTTGAATTACAGGTCTGAGGTCAAAAGCTACTATCAACGAGGATTTTGTGGAGAACTTGGCAGCAACTATTCCCATGCAAGGCTTTGACTCTAGCTTCTTCAGATCGTCTTACCTATCTACTTTGGTGACATATAGTTATTGTCTATTTCAGAGGTATTAGGTGATAAAGAAAGTATGACAAAGTTGAAGAAAGAGGAGATTCCTCCAAGGAATTCATTTCAATCTATCAATGGGGAAGGTGAACTTGTAGATTCAAATATGCTGCATCAAAAATTGCTTATGCTTTGAGCATTCTATGGGGATATTGGGAAAGCTTTAGAAGGTCTCATGGTGACCCATAATAAGAATCACCTTTAGGTGTCGAGTGACTTTACCATCCCCATCTTTTGTGGTAACCACTTTCACTGTGTGCAACATAGATGGGAGTTGTTCCATGGTGTTCAATTTCCTCCCTAGATGAGTTGACACCGGCACCTTAGGAGGATGCTAGGAAGCAGGCGAGTGTTGTTCAAGTTGAAGAAGTAGTTGGCTAAGGAGGTGAGCTAAACTTAGGAATGAATTGTTAGGGTACATGTTGAAAGCCCCTGGGTATTGTAACTTTTTCTCTCGTGTTGTACGGTTTTGTTCATGGAGCTGGTTTTTGGCACTCCAGTTTAGCTAGTTTTAGGGGGAAAAAAATTGCTTTGTATGGGAATTTGTTGCTCTTTCCTGCAAGACTGTTTAGATTGTTATTGTACTAGATTTGTATAATATAGGCATTTGGTTCATCTTCCTGCTCTAGATTTAAGTGTTAATGTGGATTGCTGCTTCAACTTCAGCAAGCAATCTAGTATATTTGAATGAAACAGAGAGGTTGTAAAGAGTAAAGTTAAAGGTACAGTTGCAAGGTAGGGCAAGGGATTTTGACGATCCTCTAGGAAGGCACTGACTAGGGACCAAATACACAATCATATAGAGCAAAGTAATTTCAGATAGGTGCAAGGTAAGTAATTTCCTATAGAGTATTAAACATGATTTTTAAACTCATCATATCAGACAATTTAAATTGAAAATCATGCAGCAAACTTTTACTCTATCTTTCCTACTGTAAGACATGCATGCCAATACCTAACAGACATCGTCTAACAGCACAAGGAATTGATTGCAAATGTGCATCAATGTAGGTTATATACACAAAAGCAAATGAATATTAATGCCGTAATAAACATTTAATCATTAAGGTACAAATACCTAAAAGTAAATAAATTTTTTGTGTTTTTGAGTGACTTTTGACAATTTATTGTTCCATGAGACACTTCTGGAATAATCTAAATAGTATTGAAGTTTACCAACATCTTCCTTAAACCAGTGAACTTAAATATTATGCAGATGATTCTAGAAGACTCACATGAAAATGAAATGTTATACCAATTGATAGGAATGCAGGAAACAGATTGACTAACTGTATTCAGAAAAAGAAAAGAAGGGACAAAGTATTGTCGAATGCAATCATTACAGGATACCAAATGCAAAAGGTGGCAAGGCTGGAAAAAAATTTCAGAAAATGAAATTAGAATGTCTTTGGTCTAGCCAGTACACCTTTGCTAATTGTCTCAAGCATGTGAAGCACAGTAGGCACCAAAATTGGGAATAGGAATTCATGGTGAGAGTAAGAAGGCCAGACTTGAGATTATTATACTTGCAAGCATGACATGGTGTAGAATATACTCCAAGCATTTGAAAATACACCTATCAACATATGTTCAATATATGGTAATGCAAGAGCGCAGTGATAGCAGCAGCAGAGTGGTATATAAGAAGAAGAAAAGATGCATACAATTGATTTAGACGGGTCAAGGGTTTAAATCAGCTTTTTAACCAATGAGCACCTCTCTACAATATTGTAATTCTTACCATATGAATAAAATTTTAATAAACAAAATGAAAGAGTCAATGCAAAAAGTACCAATCCAACTGTAAATCAAAGCAAAAGAAAGAAATGCAAAAGAGTTGAGAAGAATCAATCCCTTACCTGATAACCGAAAAAAAATTCTACAATGGGAACTCGAAATTTCTGTCATAGGAAACCCACATAACTAAGTGCTTGGCAAAAATCACATAGATCATGCTAAGCCCTGATAGAAACAAAAAACAATAATAACCTAAGTTACCGAGTTCGGCCCTGGGGGGCCCGGGTTCGATCCGGGTTCGAAATTCGGGTCTGGTTCGCCCTAATTCGCCCAGGGTCCGGAAAAATGCTCTGTGGGTTCGAACCGGGTTCGGAACCCAGACTTTGGGTCCGACCAGGGTTCGAATTTTTCGAACCCGGTTCGAACCCGGGTAGAATTTCGCGCCCAGGCGGTCTTCAAAGCATGAATTTGACTTTTTTTTATAATTTTTTAAGTCTTTGTTGACTTTTAAATATTTTTTTATTCTTTCCAACCCTAATATGTGCCTCTAAAACATGAAATAGGTAAAGTGATAGTCATTTACCAATTTGTGAATGAAAAAAAAGGATTTTTTGCCTCCATTGCTGAACTTTCTCTTTTGCTTGCACAAGCTTGAATAGACTTGAAGGTTGATTGTAGATTGTTCGAAGTTGGTTGTGCTGCTATTCC
The DNA here is from genome assembly GCA_007115665.2 of Sequoiadendron giganteum. Taxonomy (NCBI): domain Eukaryota; kingdom Viridiplantae; phylum Streptophyta; class Pinopsida; order Cupressales; family Cupressaceae; genus Sequoiadendron; species Sequoiadendron giganteum. The sequence continues at coordinate 390,066,091 of CM021100.1, forward strand.
TAAGCACTTGCAAGTGCCTATTTGTTGCCAAGAAGATCATTGAGCAAGATTTCTTCAAAAGAGGTAGGTTTTTTGAAGTTTTTTGATTATTTTTTTTACATTTTTTTTAAACAAATGGACTTCAACTCTTTTGTTTTGTTTTTTAGTTTTAGTTTTGTTTTACTTTTCATTCCTCTAAATGTCTATAACACATGTTCAATTTTTTCATTTTTTGAAATTAATTAAGCCTGTTAGTTTCAAATTCAATCAATCAATACCAAAATTTCAATATGTTGTGCCTTAGGTATTCCATATTACAATGGCAACCGGTACCTCCTCAGGCTCAAGCCAATCTCGTTTCAAAACAAACCCAAACTCTCCCCTTTGGAAATATGTAGAAATGGTTCAACAACTTCCAGGTGGTGGAGGATATGTTTGGATTTGTAGTCATTGCCATGTTCAGTATTCGAGCTCATACAGTCGAGTGAAAGGGCACTTGTGTGGGATCTCTGAAACAGGCATAAAAAATTGTCCAGGTGAAGATGAGAAAGGCATTCCAGATAATATAGTGTTGAAATATATTGCTGAGCAAGAAAAGGCAGACCAAAGAGCAGCCAGTGGTAAAACAAGCCATCCTTTGAAGAAAGGATCTCGTTTCATGAAACCCCCTACACCGCCTTCTTATTTTCCACCTACAGGAAGCCATCCATTTATGGACATCCCTCAAGAGCAAACCACGCCCTCTTCAAATAAAAGATCTAAGGGACCGTTGGAAGCTTCATTTCAGAATGAGGCAAGAGAGATTGCTGATCAAGACATAGCAAGATGTGTCTATGCCAATGGATTGGCATTCAATGTTGTTCGTTCACCATATTGGCAAAAAATGGTGAAATCTATTAATGAGGCTCCAAAGGGGTATAAGGGCCCAGGTTTTGAGAAGGTTCGTTGCACCTTATTGGAGAAAGAGGTGAAACATGTAGCAGACTCTTTGAAGCCCATAAGGGATTCGTGGATCGAAACAGGGGTGACCATCGTTTCTGATGGATGGAAAGATGCAAAAAATCGCCCATTGATCAATGTTATTGCTGTGTCCCCTAAAGGGGCAATGTTTTTGAGAGCAGTGGATTGTGAAGGACAGGTGAAGGATGGTCCATTTATTGCTAACATCATTTGCCAAGCTATTGAAGAAGTGGGCCATAAAAATGTTGTGCAAGTTGTAACTGATAATGCCAAAAATTGTAGGGCTGCTGGGTTATTGGTTGAGGAGAAGTATCCACACATTTTTTGGACACCTTGTGCTGTCCACTCCCTTAATCTAATGCTACAAAAAATTGGATCCAAAATTGAATGGATCAAACAGGTGTATGCTGAGGGCGAAGACATTCAAATGTTTGTCACCAACCACCATATGACACAAGGAATATTTAGACAATTCTCAAAATTGGAGTTGTTGAAGGTAAGTTAATTCTCAATATTTTTAATTTTTTAATTTTTTGTTAATTTTAAATTTTGATTTTGTAAATTTAAATTATATTTTAGTTTTAATTTTGATTTTCAAACAGGTTGCCGAGACTCGTTTTGCCTCCAACACAATTGTGTTGAGACGCCTTATAAAGGTTCGTGAGGCACTCTCTGCAATGGTAATCAGCCCTAATTGGGCCATATGGAGGCAATCTACCAGTGAAAGGGCAAATAGGATCAAGCAAAGGATCCTAGATGATAGTTGGTGGGACCTTGTTGAGTATCTCGTCAGTTTCACTGAGCCCATATTGAGCATGATCCGTTACACTGACATGGATAGACCTTGTTTGGGTGAAGTATATGATGGTATCGACTCAATGATTGAGAAGATGAAAATCATCATCAATGCAAAAGAGGAAGATCCCGAAGAAAAGTTCTTCAAAGAGCTACAAGAAATCATTGTTGATAGATGGAACAAAATGACCACTCCGTTGCATCTTCTTGCTTTTGCATTGAGTCCCAAATATTATAGTCCAGAGATACTTTCTACTTCAACAAGAGTTGCTCCATATAGGGATGGGTCAAGGGTACAAGGCAGCAATTCGTAGACTCTTCACTGATCGTGACCAACGTGATCGAGTGAGGGCTGAGTTCATGGCTTTTGCATGCTCTGGTACTGTTGATCATAATCTTGATGCTGTTCGAGACAAGGTTAGGGTGGATGCTCATAGTTGGTGGTACTTCCATGGGCAAGAATACAGGCACCTCCAACCTATTGCAATAAAAATTTTATCCCAAGTAAGTTTTATATTTTGTAATTTTAATTTTAATTTTAAATTTATATTTATATTAAATTATTAATTAATATTTTTGTTTAGTTAAATCAACTTAAATTTTGTAACTCCTAACTATTTAATTTGGTCTTAATAGGTTGCTAGTTCATCTTCTTCTGAGAGGAATTGGAGCACATACTCCTTCATCCACTCAATAAAACGCAATAGGCTACATTCGAAAAAGGCAGAGGACTTGGTGTATGTGCATTCAAACTTGCGCCTCCTTACACACAAGCAAGTTTCCTACAAAGAAGGAGACACAAGGAGGTGGGATATTGAGCCAGAGCAGCTTGACTTGGATGCTTCCACAAGTCACTTAGCTGCACTTGATATTGATGATGACTATGAGCCTGAAGCAACCGCTGAGCATGAGAGTGGTAGTGTTAGTGCTAGTGGCAGTGCTTGTGCGAGTGCAACTAATGCTATTTGTGGTTCTACACATAATGTAGCATCTAATGATGATGATGATGCTGCTTTTTTTGATGACCCATATGACTCAAATTGATCAATGATCAATAATTATTAATTATTAATGGCTGATTGTAAACACTTTACATTTTTATGTTTGAACTTTGATGATTTGAGTATAAAATGGTGGTGTATTTTTCATTTTTGCTATGTTATTTAACTATTAATATGGTGGTGTATTCTGAACTTAATTACTGCTGCAAATCTGTATATATTTCTGATTTTTATATGTTTTTGTATTACCGAACCCAAAACGAACCCAAATCGAACCCAAATCAAAAAAAAAAAATCCCGAACCGGCGAACCGGGTTCTCGAACCCGAACCCGAACCCAAAACCGAACCGGTAACTTAGATAATAACCAATGTTATGGGGAGATCTTAAAGAACTCTACACAAACAAGAATATCAAAATTATCGTTAAGACTTATCAAAAATACCTATGAAATTAAATACTTATTTTCGAATCACCTTGTCTCCACAAAACATCAAAATAAAAAATCCAAATGGACTGACAGCTTAACCTTTGTCAATGTATATTTGTTTGATGACAAGGAATAGAGTGAGTGATTGTCCTTGGAAAAATGCAAAGAAAAGAAGGGACTGAGCATTCTGGAAAACAATAATAGCAAGATATGTACATAATGGAAAGGGCAATGGAGCCAAAGAACTATTCAAGATAACAAAATAGAATTACCCTCAAACTTACAGTACGCATTTTTCAGTTTTCTAAAATATTTACAGCCCAAGTCATGTGTGAAGAATACACCCTACGTGTTTTACAAAATGTCTTGCATAATATATTCAATTGATGGAGATGCAGAAATAAAGTGAATAACTGTAATAATAGAAAACTAGTATGTAAGAAGAGAAATGCATGTGTGCAAATTCTGCAAATGGATTACAGGTTCGAATCAGAACTCTGGTCAGTTAACACAAATATGCCCGCCTCCCTGCAGCTTATGATTCTTATTATGGTAGTCAGATTTAATAATCAAAGCAAAATGGTCAATGTAAAAAGTACTGAGATCAGAGTAATCTAACCATAAAAGTACACAAAACAAAGCAAATGCAAGAGTTAAGAATCTTGATCTCATGTACGGAAACCTAAAATAATTCTTCAACGAAAACCCAAATTTCTCAGCCATTGGCAACCTAGAATACAGGGCAATAAATACTGAGCAGAAGACCATGCAAATCATGATTATCTCTACAAGAAGCACAAAAAGAAAAACTAATGTCAAGTTGAGATCCTAAAGGAGAAATTAGAGGCCTAAAATTTATGCATGTGAATGCGAGATATATCAAACTAGCGATGAAATTATATATATCAAAATTATCTGAATACTCGAGTTGTGAGAACAGAGGAACAGAGGGACTGACTTTTTGCAAAATCCCAAAGAAGATACACAATGAAAAGGATGACAGAACCAGTGATAAAATGTCCAACCCAAGAAGCACCAGAATTGGAAATGGGATTCATTCTGAAATTAGCACTGAATTATTTGACTAATAGCTTTGCTGTCAGCATTACGTATAAATTGATAAAGATACGGAACAATTCCCACCTTCCTACGACCTTATTACTTTTTCTACAGCAATTAGATTTAACACACACAAAACAGAATACAGATACCTTTTCCTACTTTGTTCTGATGCAGAAGCAAGCAGAATTTTGTAATGTTTCTCCACAGCCAACTCCATAATTTTGTTTTGCAACGAACAGTACAAACCAGGAATTGATTTATATTATTTAAAAACACTTTTGCATGTTTTTTCCAAGCGGGATTGTGTTTAAGAGCTTAGCAGAGTTAATTAGGTACCACATATGTGAGTTTTTGCTTTTTAAGCTTTTTGGGGAAACGGTCTTATTTTCGCGCATTATTTACGCTGCTTTTTTTTTAAACGGTGTTTTTTATGCGCCAGCTCACCAATTTTCTTTTTAAATGTTTTTTAAATCGTTTGTATTTTTTCCAACAAATAACGTAGATGTGTCTTCTGCAGATAGGTAAACAACGTGATAAATGTTATGTTTGAATGGCATGGGATTAAATGGCGGGGTGTCTCCGGTGTTTAGAATACATATCACTTATTTTGTTGGACATTTTTTTCCTTTTTATTGAATCAAAGCAAAATCATATATAAAGAATGGGAAGAGACGTCGTCTAAATAAACCAATCAAATTAAAGTTGCAGCTGGTACTCGACATTTATATATACAACATATACATACCTTTTAAAAAATAGATTTTTTTTTTAATAAATATGATAATTTTTATTTGTATTTAAAATTTTATTTATATTGTTTATTTAGAATTATTTTATTTTGTATGTAATTTTGATTAATTATATAATTATAGGTTATTTTTTACTAGTTTTGTTTATAGGTATTAATATATATTTTTGATGTCTTATATATATATTAATAAGTTTCATTTATTATTGTGTATTGCAACTGTGCATTCTTCTTATTCTAGAATTTCTCCTCCATGACTCTTTGAAACTCCTTTGATTGTGGGCTATAGTATGCTCATTGTGGCTCATTAATAAGCACTTATATATTATGGTTAGTATAAAAGCTAGAACACAACCCACATATATTTTGAAAACTAAAACAAAATAAATTAACTCATCTGAATAAAATAATTCCTACTCTTCAAATAAAAATAAAGTAAACAATATAAATAAAATAGAATGATTCTTAAATAAAGTTCAAAAAATAACTATTAGTATTAGTCTTGAGAATTAAGATTATTTGATTTTTATTTTTATTTCGAATTTCATTTGAAGAACTATTTTGTATGAAATTTTTAAGTAAATAAAATACTTCTAAATTAAAATAAAATAACTCTTAAATAAATAAACTAACTCTTTAATAAATATATATATAGATACATTACTTATATAATATATAGATATGTAAATAATGTTTTTGATATAAAAAGCAGCAAAATTAGGTTGTTGTCCCTTTAAAATAAGACCCAAAGGCCAACCAATAGCAAAGTAACAATGTGCACATATACAGTCGATGAGAAGATTGAACCATGCACCCAAACCATCTAAATCAAAAAACACAGTAAAAGCGAGAGCAAAGTAGCCATAGTTCCAGTAAACAATAAGAGACAACTATCAAACCTATACTAACATCAACATAAATAACTAAACTACTAATAATGTCTGTCATAAAATCCATAATTTCAGAACAAGTTTTAACCAAAGCCCACCAAGGGCTATACAGTCAGCATAAAACATATAACTTTTAATACTGTCAGCATAGAGAACAAAAAGGCACGATGGCTAGAAAGGCCATTCCCGATCAAAACGGAGCATGTCTTATGTCCCTAATATTTCTTTCCATTGCATGGCTTGATCAAAGTTATAGTAGCCCAGTCCTAGATGAGGAACTTGAGAAGATCCTTTCAAAAAGTATAATATAAATAATGTTATTTTATATATTTTAATTAATAAATTATAATATATTATAAATAAACAAACATGGTGGAAATGGCTAATTCTAACAAATTTGACAAAAATAATGAAAAGGGTGAAAGTATTCAACAAAAGGGAATTTTTGAAAGAAAGAAGATGTGAAGGGCAAAAAGGAAGGCAAAATAGGAAGAGTGAGTGGGAGAAAGGAGTCCCCCCTACTTTACCATAAGTATTTTGGAAGGTAGGAAAGGGAGCAAAAATGTTGTGGATAGTGTAGAACTAGATATGATGTTTGATGTGCCAAATCAAGAATCAATCAAGGAAAGGGAGGCACAAGTTACAAATCAAAAATTATAGAATATTGGTCTTTAATGTCAATGTGGAATAGATGATGCCATCCCTTACATCAATATTCAAAATAATGTGAATTTAAATTTTTACAAGTTGCAAAAGATAACAATGATTGCCAATTTTATAGGGATTTATTCAATCGATAAAAAGGATCAAATCTTGGATTAGTCAAAAGTGGTTGAATTTTCCCAACCCTTAGGCAATTGTTTTAGCACTAGAGTTTATTCAGATTGATTTTTAGTCAAAGAGAAAAAAAAATCTCAAAGGAGGTCATTGGTTTATGGGAATGTGGGGCTCTATGTTAAGGCTTGGTCACCTATTTTTGACCCAAGGAATTAATTAAAAAGATTTTTTTATGAATTTGCATGTACAAGTTTCCTCAAGAGTTTTGGTTGGTTGAAGGAAGTGTTTGGAACAATTAGAGGTGCACTAGGGGAGTTCGTCCAAAGCTCTACTACCATTGAAGGGGATCAATTGGCCACGTATGCAAGGATTTGTGCGAAGGTGGATTTGAGCAAACCAATTAATTATGCCATCAAATTGAATCTTATCTTCTAAGTGTGGCTACAAGAATTTGACTACGAGTGTCTTCCAATAAGATTTTTTAAATGTTGGAAGGTCGGTCATATTGCTAAATAATGTAACAAATTTAGGGGTTGGAAGGATGGGAATTTACAAACTAAGGTCAATGTTGAAGTGTAGTAATAATTGGTAACATAGAGTCCTTGATTAACCAAATTAGGAGATTTTCCCAAATCATGGAGAGAGATAAATAGGATAATTCTCCTCCTTTAGGGATCAATAATATAGCTCATGGAGGGGAAATATGTGAGCTAGGGGAGATTATAGAAATAGGAAAGGATAGGATTATTTCCTCTGGAAAAGAGGAAAGGAAAGTGAATGCCAAGAACTCCTTGGATAGTAATGAGGAATCATTTAAGTATACCTGTAGAGATACAAAAATCAATATGGAATGTTGTATGGCTACTTGAAAGGATAATTTAGAAAGGAAAATAATTTATACAACACAAGAAACATCAGGTGTAATCTTACAAGGGGAAGGAAAGTGGAAGTCATTAAGGCTAAGATGAAGGTAATGGAAGATTTGGTTAATGGTACACAATCTTCTATTTAAAAATTCATTAAGAATGGAGACAAATAGCTACTTTCTCCCAAGAAATAATAAATATAATTTTGATTTGTTTTTGTGCTATAAGCTCCAAATAATTCCTAAGTTAACCTAAATGAATAGCTAATTCTTATGCTCAATTATTTTAGTGGTTGGACAACAAATAGGAGAAAGATTTCCACAATTTTCTCCTATGCACTTCAGGCTCTACAAAACCTAGAAGGGTGATCATATTCAATATCAACTAGGATTTCATACAATTGATATCAAATATTGTTGCAAACAAATATGTTCACTTTGTTGATCAAGACCTACAGATGAAAACTTCAAAAGGGAAAGATTCTTGGGGTTCTTATGTATTTTAGGCCAAAGAACATAAGAATAATATTATAAAATGAATACTACTTGAAGGGGAAATTTTTGTTTTTGAATTTGATAATCATGAAAAACATAACCAAAACCTTTTCTCAAACTGATGTCTTAAGCCTAATCCATGGAGTCAAGGGAAATTCAATTGAAAACTTATACAACAATATTCATTCTAACTATGTTTTTGAAAAGATAAGTAGCATTTACAGGGCGTTGTACCCTTTACACAACGAACCTCAGGGGCCAAAAAGGACAAGCAAGGTTTTGAAAGGACCAGGAACCTTTTACAGAGCTAAGACAGCGCCAGTGAACACACCGCAGACACACAGCAAAACCTAACAGCACCTGGTCAGCAGATGACCAGGAGTGACAGCATACTTAGAACCAAAAGCAGTCCTAAGACCAAGACCAACTAAATAACTCATTCCATACACCAAAACCAGGATCAACAAATCCCTTAGGAAAAAGAATAGTCCTATGTCAAAACCAGTAAAGGCCATGAGCCAAGAAATAACCAATAAAACAATAGTTCCAAAAAGTCTGCCAAAGATAACCAAACCACTAGCCACCTGCAGCAGCTGGACCACAACTGACCTACCATACAACTTAGTCAAAACAACACCAATTGTTGTTGGAGGTATGTTCTTCAAGAAGCACCAACCAGCTAGACACCAACCCCGAATCCACCTCAAAAGGAAAGGGCCCCCCTCTATTGGAGAGGAAGAAATGGGTACCAAAACCACCAAAGGAACCACCCTCCAGAGCAAGCACACACCACCTCAATAGGGACCGGCCAAGGAGAGAAACACTTCCCACCAACTCCACAATCACCAGCTCCACCTCTATAGGAGAGGGCTCCTCCTTAAAAGGAGCAAGATTCACCTCAATAGAATACAGCGATTGTAGAGAAAGGTAGCAAGCAAGGGTTCCAGCAGCATAGGCAACCACCTCCTCCCCAGGCATCCAAGCCGACGGAGCAACAAGAAGAAAAAAAACAACCTCCCAGCCAATAACATAAATGATCCACAACAAAGTGTAAACATCAACTCTTTCCTCAGAAAAAACATCATTCACCACTAGGGCCATCCACCAAACCAAGGGTAAACCTGCACCCACAGTCACAAGAGGAACACTTCCAAGGCAAAAAAAGCTCGCAAACCCACCTTGTAGCCACAGACCAGAAGCAGAACAACACCCATGGGACACCAGCACAGGGTGAGGAGGAAGATCTCTTCTCACCCACACCACAACCAACAGAGACCAAGAAGGGGTCAACGAGTAGAGGAGGCCATGAGCCAACACAGAACCACCATCAAAATATCCAAGTTGGAGAGTACAAGGTAAGCAGAGAAGCTTACACAAAGATCTACTTCTTAACCACGAGCAGCAAAGCAACTTACACAAGGCAAGCAAAGCCCAGGCCAAACCCAAAGTAACCATTGCACCGAATCCAGAGACCACAAGAACACATCTACTGCAGAGAGGAGCAGCCCAGACCACCCAATAACAACAAAAGTAACAACATAAGAGCAAACCAACAAAGCCACCAACCCACAGCCATGCCACAAGGGAAGGAATGAGGGAAATGAGTAGAAAATAGTCCACCCGACCAAACCACCCCCACCCAACAGCAGAGCAAGTGACCCAAGGATAGCCAAATTCGAACATAGCGAGAAGCCCCAACCAAGACGCACACTGCACGAGTAGAACAGAGTACAGAGGATTTGAGCAAGGAGAAAGCTAGGAGAACCTTCCCCGCACACACACCAATGCACCAAGCCGGCCAGCGATTAGGACAATGACAGCCCCAAAGGGCTTCACAGCAAGCTCCCAAACCATGACAGAAACCAACAAAATGGTCTCCACAAAGGCACGTAAAGGTTTGACCAAAACAGGAAACTCCTTCCGTCTGAGAAACAACAAGAAGACAACAACCACAGAGCTGTCCACAACCTCAAACGAAGCAAAACCATTAGGCACGCAGCCACCAAGCGCAAAAAACGCCAGTAATCTAGGACAGGAAAAAGTGACACCATCAACAGTGTCACAAAAGCCCGTAATGAACTGCAGAGAACTCCCAGCGACCAAAGAAATGGTCCAAAACCCAGAGCGTCAGATAAAGAATAGCAGACCCCGATCAGGATCGCCATCATCCCCTGAATCCTCATCGTTGAAGCCCTCAGGAAAATTCAAAATTCCCCACCCAGGGTGTTTCCCGCTCAATGTTTCACCCATGAATTTCATTCTAACTATGTTAAAGCTTAATGGTAATGCCTTATAATATCATCTCCTTAGAACTTTGTAATCAAATCTACTTAGCAATCCTTGAACATACCTAAAACATTCAACATTTTTCATTGTTATGGCATAAAATTGCACCCTTATGAAATTTCAAATAACATCAACCCTCACTTTAGATTAATAAGACAATAATGCAAAAACCTACCTTCCTAGCCTTCATTTGCATCCCTACCTTTTCATTTTATGTCTATGGGAGAATTTTTGTCTCGAACACTTACATGTCACATGAACGTCCTGATAGGATTCTTGTGTCTATGATCGTTGGCATATTATATTATCACCTACTCATGAAGTGTAATGCCTCTACAGTCACAAGTGCACTCAGGAATGACTCTTTGGCATTCAATTTGACTATTTTCTTCCCTCTCATTCACATTCTTCTCAATTCTTGCAATTCTATCTCACACTCTCTCATTCTAACACTTCATTATCACATTATTTTTAATTTATCTCTCTTCCTGTAGCTCTACACCATATTTTCTTGTAGGTTCAAGCTTTCTGCACCACATTCTTGCATGACCCTCTCAAGCTTCAAAGGTACTACTCTTCCTCTCAGCTTCACCAAGCTCATTGGAGGGAGGGTAACTTTTACTTTCATTGCATTATCATAATTATTACATGTAGCATATCATTGTTGTGCATATCCTACATCTTGTCTTGTCACTTTTTTATCTACATTTCTATATTGTTGTCTATTTGGTTGTCTGTGGAGGTGGAAATACCAAAGTGGGGGTTTGACCAAGGCAAGCCCCAACACTTTTCTTGGTTTCATGTGTGCAAGTTTTTCCATGAGGAGCTTGCAGGAGGCTATACCTACCATCATTTAATCCCTTTTCTTCCACTACTCGCATTTTTCTTAGTAGTTAATTTACTTGTCATTTAAGTATTCTTCTTATTGTACTTTCTTGCATTTTCTGCATTATGTTCAATTTAGTTAAAACTATCAATTTTAGCATTCGGGTAGTTAGCAAATCCTAAGTGTTTTTGGGTGGTTGAATCTATCTCTAGTCCATAGAAGATGTCGGCATGTCACATTGTTGTCCTTCATCTGCACTTTCATCCTCTGGTCAAGAGCTTATTTGTCTATCTCCTGATACCTCTAAGATTTGTTTGCTTGTATCCTAAAGTTAGGTTTGTTCATAAACAATCTTAAAACCCAAAAATATAGTATTAAATATCCTTAAAACCATCGCCTAATATTTTATCCCTAAGGTAACAAAGGGTCATCCACTCCCTGCAGAATCTTCCCTATCCTAAAGACTTGAGAGTAGCAAATCCTCTCTATTACATTCACAAAGCAAATTAATTCACTCTTTGAGTAAAATCCATGAAAGAAACATTCAATTACAGAAAACTTGTAAAGATGAACATAAAATAATCTTTGATCAAATTGTATTCATAAATGTTAAAGAAATGTACATTTAGGAAATGATTGACTACAAAATTGTCATTGTATTTGATGTTATGAGCTAGTACTATTATAAAAAAAAGTAACAGTCACATTGACATCCTTTTATATCAAAACCCAGACTAGACGTATACAAATTGAAATAGAAAATGCTCTACTTGCAAAAAATTTCAAGATCTTGACAAAATGGCCCTGAATTCCCTTTTATTAAAATAAGGGAGAAAACAAGCTTATGGCCATATTGGACAAATGTCACGTTTTTATTTGATAATCTTGTCCTTTAAGGATTAGACAAAACAAGTTACAACTACCCCATGGGGAATAATATTCTATTACAAGACAAAACAATTGCATATGTTGTTGAAGAAGATTCTTGTTTATCCCAAAATGATGAAAGAAGAAAGGTGGAAGTACAAATACTATTTTACGCTCTTCCATCACCTTTTACAAATTCAAAAACATCTGAGGAGAAAGTTGACGAGGCCACATAGGACAAAATAGACCCCACCTCTACAAAAAGATAGGAAGATCATGGGAGATATCTATTCAATGTACTTTTCAACCCATGAACTATTCTCTTCTTCTAAAGGCTGGTTGAAATTCAAGAGCTTCTACACTTTATTGTTGTGTGCATTATACCTTACATTTATTATGGCTTTAGTCTTTTTTGCAAAATTATCCAAATTAATCTCCAACTTGAATAGGTCATCAATTGAGTTGTTTAGGAGAGCTAAATATAGCTTACCATCCTTGTAGATATATGATGGCAATGATGGGGATATACCTGCAAACTCTACCTTCCATACATCTAGAGACTTGATTTCACTTGAGTTGTTCATGATCTTAGGTATAATCCCTTGCTCCATGCTTTCAAACATCTTTAATTTGGACTTAAATTGTATATCAATCTTTGTTTGAAAAGCAGACACTTCCCCCAGTATTTTAATTTGCTCATGAATTTGTGTCAAATTCTTGGGGGCACTCCCATCAAAATATTTCATTTTTATCATTTCTTTAATTGAAATGGCATTGAGGATCCACTTACTCAATGCATCCTAGAAGTTGGTTTGTATTTTCTTATGCTTAGCATAAGCCTTGTGAAGCCCATCAAATGCACTCCAACCTCCCTTAATCTTGTGCAGGACACATGATAATCTATGACCCAATAGGTAATCAATAATATTAGTGGCAATATTTTTGGCCTCCTCCTTGGGCTTCTTTTCAATCTCCCTACTTTGTTTCAGCTATTCTTTCAATTATTTGATTCTTAGAGATAAAGTCTCTCTATCTTGGACCAAGAATTCAACTGATGTGGATGGGGAAGGTGGTGCAGCTACAACCTGAGCTAGTGGAATCTTATCTACCACTTTATTGTATTGGCCCCACAATTTTACATGATTAGCATGTAACCTCTTATATGCTTCCTCTTTCCTTTTAGCAGTTTTAGCACTGGACATGATTGTATGGACAACCAATTGTATTGCATGCGGTGGTGAAGTGTTAGATGTTCTTTTGATGAACACATTCAATGTGATCTCTTCCACTAAATTGGTCACTCTTGGCTTATTTGTGGCAAGGGTCATTGCCCATATGGCCATTGTCTACAAACTAGGGTTGAATCCATATCCAAAATATAATTTCTATACCTACTCATCTGATGTGAATGCCCCTTCATCTTGATTTCTTATTGTATCAATGGAAATGGCTGATGTGAGGTCTCATTCAGGCAATAAGAGGATTCCACTTTCTTTGACTAGTCCCCTCCCTTCCTCTAGAGTGATCTTTGATGCATCAAAGTCCATTTCTTGAATGACTTGTTGAGTTACCTCTTCATACCTTGATGGATCCACTACCTATTTTTCCTTATTCAATTTTTTATTGAATTCATTTCATTTGACTTTGATGATGAAGTCCTTGAATTCCTTTGAAGTTACAAAGGAACCATCATCTATGAATTGGATGTAGGTAAAAACTCTAACGGGTAAAAGTACAAACCTATGTCACACTTTATAAAGGAATCGGCCAACATGAAAAAAAATCTCAACTTCAACCACATAAAAGTGGTCTTTATGTTTTGAATTTTGAAATGTTGTAAACTAATAAAATTTAGAAATCTTGTTTAAGTTTATTCTCATAAATTTTTAAGATTTTTTTAAAATTATTTTTATATTTTTAAATCAATTTAAGAGCAGATTTTGAAATGCTGAAAATTTTAAGAAAAAATGATGTTCAGTTGACGTCAAGAAACAAATAGAAAAAAACTTCATTTTCACCTGAATTTTTCTTTTTCGAAATAGGTGAATTCAATCTCTAAGGCATGGGAAAAAAAATGAATTTTTCATCTATATTTTTTTCGTAATAACATTTTAAAGTCAAACCAAAATTTGATAGTTTCCATTTGATGTCAACTATTGTTTACTTTTTTTTCATTTTCAATAAAAAAAATTGTACCTTTTTGAAGAGGATTCTCTCCTCTAGGGCACCACATATATATATATTTATCATGTTTTACTATTTTTTTTAATTTCAAATCAACCTCTTTTTGAATTTGAACAACCTACTTGCATTATTTTAATATATATACTAAAACTAATCAATATATATACATGGATTTAGCATTGTGAACTCTACAAAAGGGTATTTTTCTTCTTCTTTTTTAAATAATTTTGATTGAAAAAATATTTATGTGAAGTTGGAAGTTTCAAAAATTTCCAAAAAATGATGAGTTGGCTGCCGAGTGGGATGCCACTTGGACAGTTTTGGTCGAATCCTTTTCGACCAAAAGGGTTCTAGTTGAAAAGGATTCAGTTGAAATTGTTCCAACAACAACACTTTCGATCGAAAACATGTTTTTATTTTTATTTTTTTGTTTTTTGACTTTTTTTCAGTTTTGTTTAATTATTAAATTACAAAAAAATAGAGTAAAAAAAACATAAATTTCGACAAGGGAAAATTTATATTCTCAGATACCATGATTTGAAATGAATTTCAACTAAAAACCTTTTTTTTGGCTTTTTTTAATTATTAAATTACAAAAATTTAGAGAAAAAAACACTAATTTTGATAGGGGTAGAGTTGTATTCTCAAGTACCATGATTTGAAATGTGTTATTAATCAAATTAGTGATTTTTTGAATGTAGGTAGATCTCTATATATCACAAATAGAGGTTAAAGTATTTGTATGTGTTATTTTTGTATGTAGGTGAATTCAAATTTGAGCAATTTGTGATGAGGAATACAAAGACAAGAACAAGATTGTATGATTGAAGAAGAGATACTACAAATGTGGATGAAGGAACCTCTACTCAAGAACAACCCATGGAAATTATCGATGACCAAAGAGTATAGGTACCAAAAAAATTAAAGGTGGTGATAGAAATTTTTTCTATGGTATGGAAAATTTGATGGAGATGGATGAGGATTCTCTTTTCATTAATATTTCATTTGAAGATGTGTTATCTGAAAAAATAGTAAAATTACACTCTAAAAGGATATGGAATGAATTTTTTGAAGAAAATCCTATAATTGAAAGAGCATAGTCATTTGAAAAGTTATTTAGGAGGAAATAAATGAGCCTTATTTTGGAGTTGTTAAGGATTGACAATAAGAAAAAGTCATCAATTTCATTAAAACAAACAATAGTTGAAAACCTGCAAGAAGCATTGGATTCTATTGAAACCAAGAGTTGAGTTGTTGATTTAAGTGTTGCACATAGAGCATTGATGATTATAATTTCTAGTAAGAAATTATCACATAGAAGACAAGCTCAAGTAATTTCCCAATTACTCAATGTTTTTAGGAGAATTGTTCGATGATACATATTGCAAAGAGAAATAGATTGGATGGAAATATTGAGAATAATTGGGTAAATATTTGTAGGGTTCCCCAAAAAAGATAGAATCCCAGAAGATGTAAAGGAATAGGTGATTGAATATTGGACCAACCACTCTCGTGTTTCTTCCAATAGAAGGGACACTATACAAATAAAAGGTGAAGATGGTACAAAAATTTCACATCCAAAACATTTTATAGATACAACATAGTTAAATTTTTGAAGCATTCAAGCAAGAATTTTCAGATGTGAAAAATTTCCAAAGGATGTTTGAGAGACTACAACCAAGTTTTGTACATATAAATAAAGTATGTGAAACTTGTTGTCAAAACCATTTCGAATTTCATCTACACTTATAGTCGTATAAAAGATCTATGGTAGTAATTAATCCAAATATAGTCATCCCTGGAAGTACAACACAGTTTGTGAAGTGTCTTCTATGTGAAAAAATAGAAGATTCAAATGAGTTCAAAGTGCGGTGTATAAAAAATATATGTAATAATTGCAGAAATTTGAAGAATCTTTTATAGGTTGACAATTGTTACACCCTGTTTCCTAGTTACCGAGTTACTTTTACGTTCATGATTGAAAATAATAAATGTAAAATGTGACTTTAATATGTTTAGTAAGAGAACGAAATACTGAAATATGGAATAAGATGTTATTAGTTTCAAAGGAAAGAATATGTTTTGTAGTGATGAAATGCAATGGAAGAATATGGATTGCAATGTGAACATTCTAATGCTTTGTCAATATAAATGTTTTATGATAGAAATAGATTTTATGTGAACATCTAACTACCTTGGTGTTGTACTAAGTTGAATATGGGAATAGGTTTGAGCCTCTGAAAGAGAGAAGAAGTATCACTCAAGAGATGGGATTGGTTTGGTAACCTTTGATAAGACCTAAACTAGCTTTCACACACAATACACTTCTAGTTTAGTAAGGTTGAGTCAATAGTTTGGGAATCGGGTAAGTAATCTTTGGTCATAGTTTGTAGTTGAATTGAATGACTTTGGATTAGTCTCTAATTTCTTGATTGTTCTCGATTTGGGTTATATGATTGAGTCTCTTTAATATGTTTTAGTTCTCCTTCGCATATTTACTAAAATGATGATTATGTATATATATGTATGTATGCATTTGATATATGTATTTATTGATTGATCGATGTAGATAATAGGATACGATATATGTATAGATGTAATTGTAAATGTGTGATTGATAAATAATGATTAATAATTATATAATAAAATATATTTTTATGTATATATATTAATATATATAATATAGAAGTTATATATATATATATTGTTGCTTTGTATTTTAAATATTTTTAAACAAATATAGTACGGGCTATACTAAGCCCTTCGCCAATTTTTAAATAAAACATGCAAATCACTTATAATTGATAATGATATTCAAACATGGTGAGTCGAGTCAATAGCAGGTAATGTGTTAAAGCAAACCATATTAGTCGTGAAAGAGGCCTCACATACATGGTGAATTGATTCAAAGGTAGCACATTATGTTAAAGTGTGTGGGAGTCAATTGAAACCAAACATACATGTTAACCATTCACCAAGCCTGGTACCTCTTCAACAATGACACCACATGCATATGCATTGTCCTATATTCTTTCATTTGACATGATGACCACCATTTGGTCTGCATATTTTGAATTAAGCCTTTGTGATCTCCCTGCTCACTCACAAAGCCTGTAGCCTCTTGAGAGGGCACATAGTTTAATGAGGTAGTATAGAAATTTAAAGTGCATGGTTTCATTTGTAAACCAACATGTAAGTAAACTTCCATAGGATTTTTCAAAAGAAAACAATAGTAAATGCTCATGCACATGAACTTTTGACCAAGTCAAATAGCCAACAACGACCCAAGAAATAAAGTGTGAATGGCATAATTTGTGGTGCCAACTGAGAATGGTGTTAATCGATTAGAATTTTATCTTGCAAATACAAATTTCTAGAATGTGAAGCATTATGAAATATGTGGAAATGTTCAAGTATGTAGCTGACCAAGTAAGTCGACTTGTAGGAGATAATTACCTTGCATTTTTGTTTATCATTCTTGCTATTCATTTAAGTAAAGTGACTCATTCACCACAGTTGTGTATGTGTTCATTGTACAATGTTTTTAGCTGCCACCTTTTCTTAAAAAAATTACTTTTGTCTCTGATCATGTGATTAGAGCAGCCACTATCAACAACCCAATAATTCTTATATTATTTAACATGAAAAGTAGATACCAAAGTACCTTCAATTTTCTCCTTCTTCTCTAACTTTCCTTTACATAACTTTCAGAGTTAGAAAAACTAGATTCATCATTTATAGTCAAGAACAAGCATTCATTTTCATTAAATTCTCCATAATTAGATTCATCATAATACCAACATTTTTCTCTAACATTAAGCTTTCTTAATCATTTTTCCTTTATTCTTCTCTCTTATTGTTTATAGCTCTTTTTAGACATCTTGAAGCATAATGACCTATACCACCACAGCTAAAACATTTGAAAGGTACTTTACCTTTATATTTACCAATGCCCTACTTCATTCTTCTTACAAATTTAGCTTCCACACCATCAAGATCTTCCTTGTTTGAATCTTCAACCTTTTCTAATTTTCTAGCCTTAAAAGCATTCTTTACCTTTGTACCATTTTTCAAGCCTTTTTTTTCTCATTTCAAAAAAAGTTAGTGTACCAATCATTTGATCTCTAGAATAAGTATCAAGATTTGTAATTTCCTCAATATCAAATACCTTCTCACTATAAGAATCAAGAAGAGATCTGAGAACTTTCTTTACCACTTTAGATTCTTTGACTTGTGCACCAAGACCTCTCATTGCGCTCACCATCTCATCAACTCTTTGCATGTAGATTTTGATTGTTTCACCTTCAGACATATGTGGGGTCTCAAATTGCACCTTCAAATTACACATCTTTACTTTTTTGACTTTTTCATATCCTTCATAAATTCTTTCTAGCTTATCCCAAACCTCTTTTGCAATCTTCATACTCCTAAATTTTACTAACTCGTT
This sequence comes from Sequoiadendron giganteum, assembly GCA_007115665.2. Classification (NCBI taxonomy): domain Eukaryota; kingdom Viridiplantae; phylum Streptophyta; class Pinopsida; order Cupressales; family Cupressaceae; genus Sequoiadendron; species Sequoiadendron giganteum. The sequence continues at coordinate 390,084,702 of CM021100.1, forward strand.
ATTTGAAAGACTATTCAAAATAATAAAGCTTGCCTTAGCATTAATGTCATGTGTCTTGATCTTTGCACTTGTACTTGGACCATTTTGAGGTGCAACATATCAATTTTTTACCGCCATCTCGATTTCATATCCATGAGATGACAGATTTCCTTCCATCTTTGAATTCTAAAATACATAATTTGTGTCATCAAATCTGGGGCATTTCAAAGAAACCTTGTTCACCATCATGTATCTACCTCAAGTGGTTAAGCTCTTTTCCAAGGAGCCTTGCTCTGATACCAATTTTTGAATGAACAAGACAACTGAGAGGGGGGCTGAGTCAGTTGTATCTAATCAAAACATCAAAACCCTCAACAATAATAAGATCCATATGCATTCATTAAAGCCTTATTTTGTTATAATGTTTAAGCATGAAAACAAATAATAGAGAACTGAAACAACAATACAATACACATGAGAACACTAGATTTACATGGAAAACCCAATAAGGGAAAAACCACAGTGAGGATTAACTCACAATATAAGTAATTGCAAATCTAGTATAAAAGAACTCGCCAACAAAATAGGACACACTTTCCAAAAAGGCTCATATCCAGGGCTCACTGCCACAAAAAGAAATACAAGAAGATAGAGAAATGTTAAACAAAGAACACTTTCTCAATGCAACAAGGAATCCACCACAATGCTCCAACAATCTCGTAGCCTTGCTTGAATGATTTTGGACACCTTCAACTCACTACCTTCGGGAATCGAAACACTTGAAATTGCCATTGCTCTACTCAAATTTTCATCACACACATCACTCACATATTTCTCACTTCTATCTTTCTTATTTTTTGCATCTCACAACATCATTACGCTTATTTATATCAACCTCATCCTAGAAATCCTTCTCTAAGGTCGAAAATTATTCATTACACTTACATATTCAAAATAGGTCGACACCTAAACATTCATGCAGTGGATAGAAATGAAGGTGACCTACATATATCCTTAATTAGGACCCAAATAGATCCCAACACACCTCAACATGATTTTACAAACCTCACATGTATTGCTAACACAAGGTCAACCAACACCCATGCTAAACACCATAAAACATTAAGCACACACTTCCTTAAATCAATCTAAAACTTTTGGACAAAAAAATTCAGTTAACACGATCTAGAATAATCCATGAGCTACTTAAGATTCATCAAACACTTCATCCAAACTCGCATCATACAAATACTTCAACTCAGAACAATTGGTAAACCTTATTCACACATTGAAAAATGAAACTCACTATGTATTGCACCAAATCAAGTAAAAAATTATAAGTAACTTCCCAAATCCACACAACCTAAAGCCAAAGAGCAGAAAAATGTAGAGCAAATACATTTCTCTCGGTCCACAAAAAACATCACTAAAAGAATGGCTCATATACTAGTGAAAATATCTCGTGTTGTACAACGATCCATAAACCAAATTTTTAAATATAGCAACCTCTGACAACCATGAACAACATACCAGATCCACACAAGAATAGCCTCAACACAGAATAAATGTGGAGCACAATACAAGAGCACACTTTGAACACTTGCATAACACAGTTTATTGTGCTTATCAAATTTTCTCAAAAGCACTTGGAAACCAAGTACCAGAGACATCATTTCAACTCATTACTTCATTTTAACTCATCTTCAAAATCTGCAACAAAAATATAGCTCCATGTACTGACAACACTTCCTCGATATCTCAACTACACATGCACAATTGGCAACAACTTGTTTTCCTCTTTTTCACAATTTTCTCAATATCCTTGACATCTTCATCATGCCACAACTTGTTTAATTCATAGTTGACATCAATCATGACACCAACAACACCATTCAATAGATTTCCTATTGACATCATTGATAACACCTTCATACTTGCAACATAACCTATTTTGTAGGGTTGTCTATTTCATTACTGATTGAAGAAAATAAGTTGGAATTAACCTATACGATCTAATTGATCATTTGTTTTTTTATTATACTTTCAATTGGAGTCGATTTATTGTTGAGACCATACTTTGGAGTGAGTTCTTTATTGATATGATATGCTTTTGATTGAGTTCATTTATTGATGAGATTATACTTTGATTGTTGTTGAATGTTATACTTTTGAATTGAGGTCATTTATTGATAAGTTTATTGTTGGAAATTAGTGTTCATGTAGGTGTTAGTAATTATGTAAATTTAGAAAGGTAATCACTATTATAATAGTGAATTTTTTAATAAAAAAATCACAAATATAGGTTTAATAGTTAGTCATATATATATTGTTAAAATAACAGTATAGTAGTTAGTGTGTTATACCGGTGAATGGTATTCTGGAATATTTGTTATAACACCTCCCTATTTAATAGGAGGTTGCTTGGCCATGTAAGTGGCTATATATTAGCCATGTATTTGAATGTATAGAAATAAGATGCTCGTATTAGTTTGTTTTTATCTTATATCTTTGTCCCATATTTTCTTAATATGGTATCAGAGCGTTTAATCTAATTCCTATGATAGTATTGCACCCTAACATATATTCCCATCGCACGAGAACAAATTTGTTAGATGTCGAAACTTTGGCATGAAGATTGTTCTTGGTAGCATTTCTTGCAAAGAGATTTGATTATTCTTGATCGACATAAGATTGTGATGGAGAGAATTCAAGCAAACAAGTATGATGATAAAAATATGTACCATGAAAAGGAGATTTGTTGAGAAAGATCGAATCATGAATAAATATAGGATCTTTAAAGACAATGTATTACTCTTATTCACAAATTCGTGGCACCACTTGTAGTTACCCACACAAGAAAATTTTATAGACCTTGCAAATCTCATGCTTATCCAATGTGGTATTGGCATAGAAATCTTTTTTTTTTTTGTTTATGTGAAGTGATCTCTCAAGCGAGTGAGTCTCCAAGAAAAGAACCATTGATCAGGTATCAAGTGTTGCATGATATCCCACTTTTGTCAGTATGATGAATTCTTGAAGGGCATGATCTTATGTTACCAGACTACGTGATCTCTCTAGTAAAGAAGAGTAACAAGCTATTTTTGCAAGTGCTTGGCTCGATCCCTCTCTTTGGAGTCATTTTTGGTAGCTCTTTTGGCGTTAATTTGTGTATTTAACCAGCCAAACTTGGCATGGAATATCGACTTTTGTCTTGGCATGAATAAGACTTGTCTTCAACGTGGCTTGGTTTTTCTTTGTTTAGACCCTTGTCAACCTTGCCTTCATCTGAACAACTCAGGCCTCATTGTACATGCAAATTGAGTGATTCATTTTGGCACTTTGTTGTCATTGAAGAGTTTATTGTCTTGGAACGATTCCTTGTGGGAGAGTAATTTACCTTGGCACAAGGATATTTTAAATTGCATCAATTTCTTCAAAATATGCCATCATGGAATTTAAGTATGTAGAACGTGAAGGGATTGGCTTGGAATCTTGTTGGTGCGAGGGGAGTATTCACGATAATGTGAAAGTGACATGAAAGGATCAAATTAGAATTTCTTCGTAGACCACTTAATATAGGTATTCTTGTGCATGACTCTTTCATTGGCCATCACAAAAACTATGTTGGTCTTCAAGGGTCGATCGGTGCATGGAATGATGGGTTCATAGGTGAGCACAGTGAAGTGGGTAATTTGCAAGATATTTATAATTTGATACTTCCAATGGAGTCTTTAGTATACCTCTATAACCATCATCATATCACTCAGATAGTGTTACTATTACATTTGTAAGTATTGTTTGTAGCTCAAGTGTATATTTTTAGGTTGAAGTGGAGTTTTTAGTAATTTGTTATTGTTATTGTTTATTTTTATGGAGCATTAATTGTAATTGGATGCATTATCACTTGTACACGACATCCATCTTGTGTGGGGAGAATATGCTCTATCCTCGCAATTGATAAAATGAGTCTCAAAAGACAAATTTGCTAAGTAGCAAACCAATTGGAGGCAGGAGGCAATGGAGGTTGGAGGACAATTAGCATCCTCTCGTTAGTCACCAATGACGAGGTCATTCATCAGCTTTGGTGGCATTTCATTTTCTATATTTTTTCAGTGTTCCTGATTGTGTGAATAAGTGGAAATTCCACATTGTAGGGGGGAATAATGCACAATGTTCCATTCGCAGTTTGTGATATGTATGTTTATTTTTATATAATTTTCCTTGATGTACAAGCATAGTGGCGAACAAAAGCACCAGGGTAAGTCAATTCATGGATCTTGAAAGGGTTTGTGGGAGGATCCAGAAAACCACACAAGGTGAACAAATGAGTGGGTTCCTGTTCATGTCCAGGTTTGTGGTAAGCCTGTGTGAAAACCATGAAAGGTTGATGGGAGGTACCTTTCATTTTGAATCAAGATCATGAGACACAAGAGTTGGTTTACTGTGGTTGGAAGTGCTAAGGTGGAGAATGTGGACATCATCAATATTGTAAACAGTTGTATAGGAGAGCAACTAACTACAAAGATCCTCTAACTGTTGGACTTTTTAGAAGTATGGCCAATCGGTGATAAGTTCACTGGAAGTGAAAGTGAGATAAGTTCTCGTATGTAGGTGATCATGTGTAGCAAGATCCAGTTAGTAGTATGCAGACCTAAAATTATGCATAGGCATACAATTCTATTTCCAAGTTGTGTGATGATCTTTCTCTCCATGTTCATACTAAGGGAGGTGTTGGAAATTAATGTTTATGTAGGTGTTAGTAATTATGTAAATGTAGAAAGGTAATCACTATTATAATAGTGAAGTTGTTAATAAACAACTCACTAATATAGGTTTAATAGTTAGTCATATATATTGTTAAAATAACAATATAGTAGTTAGTGTGTTATACCAGTGAATGGTATTCCGGGATATTTGTTATAACACCTCCCTATTTAATAGGATGTTGTTTGGCTATGTAAGTGGCTATATATTAGCCATGTATTTTAATGTATAGAAACAAGAAGCTCGTATTACTTTGTTTTTATCCTATATCTATGTCCCATATGTTCTTAATAATTTTGTAGGGTTGTCTATTTCATTACTGATTGAGGCAAATAAGTTGGAATTAACCTATATGATCTAATTGATCATTTATTTTTTTATTATACTTTCAATTGGAGTCGATTTATTGTTGAGACCATACTTTGGAGTGAGTCCTTTATCGATATGATATGCTTTTGATTAGGTCATTTATTGATGAGATTATACTCTGATTGAAGTCGTTTATTGTTGAAGGTTATACTTTTGAATTGAGGTCATTTATTGAAAAGTTTGTACTTTTAAAGGGAGTCATTTAATGTTGAGATAAACCCTTGATTAGAGACTTTTTAGTTGGGATTATACCTTTGGTATTAGAGACAATTAATGAGGTGACGTTATGTTTATCTATGTGGTTAATTGGTAAGTTAGAGTTACTTTGAATTATTTACTTAGTAGATGTGTTAGTTAAACATAGAGGTAATAGGTTATTCTTGGGGTTAAGATAATCCAATAAAGGGGATAGCCTATGCATAGGATATGAATGGTCAATACAATTTTTGTTGGAAAGGTGGGTGAATTTTTAAGACATCCACTCTAAATCTTGGGTGATGAATACTTTGGCCAAAGTAGTGTAAGTTGCCACTGTTTACATTGTTATTCACTGTGATCCAGGTTTGCATACTAGTCTGGGAAAGTCATATGTGTAGGTTGTAGCCACTATGTGAAAGATCTAGATATGTAGAACATAACACCATATTCGAGAAAGGTCATTTTTTATTATGAGGATACCAAATCAATCTCTTCGTCAAAGGGTAGGGCCACTTACCGATTTGATAGATGTGTGGGGGATCGCAGTGAGTATGTGGCTAGTGGAAAAGCGTTTGAGTGATGCTTCTCCTCATCAATAAGCGACTAGGATTTGGAAGGGGGACTACCTAGACCATTCGTATACCTAGTGCCAGTAAGCTTATGGAAGCTATGTAAGTATTTACATATCCATTTCTATGGAAGATTGTAAAAGAGGAAATGTTATCATGAAATTATGCAATATGTATTCAATACTTTGGAAAGTTGAAATACTTTGTTGTAATGAAATGGGAAAGTTTGGAATGTTGTTTATTTCAAATGTACATATTATTCTTTTATATGAAAAGAAAAAATGTATTGCTAAGTGTTGGCATCATAATTTATTTACTTGAGGTTAAAAGCATAGTAAAATTATTGGGTAGAACAATGGGCATGATACAACAATATTGATCATTTAATGCAAGTTATGTGGAAGAGATTTCAATATGAGAAATATTCAACAAAGTCAGGAGTTGAGGCCAAAAAAATTGTTCTCAAAGAGAGTGAATTGTCTTACAATGAGTTTATGAATAAATTTTGTAATATCATATATCCACATATTCAACATTGTCATGGTGCTAGATGAAAAGCTAAGCAATTTCATGACTTGAAGAATTACTTTCCACCAGGTTGTATTCTCTTTATTATTGATTTCTATGAGAACTATATATTTAGTCTTCAAATTGAGATTCAGAGTCAATATTATCATTTTGAGCAAGTTGCAATATTTGTACAGGTTTTCTATAAACATGTCGAGTTACATGTGGATGGTGTACAAAGTAGCAAAGATGAATAGACTATCATCAAAGAAGTTCACTTTTATATCAATGATGATACAAGGCATAATAGAAGCTATGTAGCTCATTGTTTTAGAATGTTTTTTGAAGACCTTAGACGACATCAAATAGATGTTTTACAACACTGGATATGGTTTAATGGATATGTTGGTAAGTGTTGATTTAATTATATATTTATTTGTTTACTTAACTTGAAGACTTAAATTGTTTAGTTATTTATATGTTGTACACATATAGTTTATTTTTACTATTTTGATTTTAAATGAAATTGTTTGTAACTTTACAGGACAATTTAAGTCTGAAAAAGCTATTAATTGGTTAAGCCAACAACATATTAGACATGACATAAAAAATTTGTCGAATTTCTATGAGAGTGGACATGGAAAATGAGAGCATGATGGAGTAGGAGCACGTGTGAAGCATGCTCTTCGCCAACATGAACTTGCAGGTAACACCATATGGACTAGAAATTTAAATTCTTAAACCTATCAAGAAAAAGGTGTCTCAATATATTGCATGTGTTGAGAAGTGGAAGCTTACCATTATATAATAGTGGTTTTGATATTTTCAATGTTACATCTTCAATATTGAGTGTTCAATTTTTAGAAAAATATAATTATGCTTTCTGAGATTGTCTTTTCCTTACAAAACCTCTTAACTTGGCATTTCTCCAACACGAATTTGCAGGTAATGCCATACGATATGCAAATGAAATTGTTGAATGGTGCAAAAGTCATTTTGTCGTCTATGACTCAATATACGACACACACTTTTTTTTGGAAGCTAAAGATACATAAATGAATTTGTTATTTGAATTTCAATGTGTACATGAACTAAATTTTCAATTTATACGCTTTTTAATTGGATGTTTGAAGTTTACAGATATTGATCGACCAACTCTTACTAATTGTCAAATAATTAGTGGTATTTTGTATCAAATCATGACAAATCAAGACATAGCAAGCCTCCTATAATTCAAGTGAGAAAAATCATGTTTTTTGTGTTAATTGCATTGAGAACAATGCAAATACTCTACAATGTGAGAATATTAGAGATGGGTATGTTTCATAATGGGAAATAAAACAATTAGTGATAGTGCCTCGTTTTGAAGATAATGACATTATAGATTCTATGATCCTCTATATTTACTTGATTATGAACGTGTATCAGATTTAATTGTTACAAGTAAATTTTAAATTTTTTAATTGAATTTTAACTTACAATTGATTTATATTCTACCTAAGTTGATTATGGTTTACTACATGGTGTGTATAGGAGATATTTTCATTGTTCTTGCAGATCCTAAAAATACAAAAGGTGTAGATTACTATCTACTAAGATGTACACAACCAAAATGCAAATTGTCATAATCAATGATAGATGGTGATGCACAAGAGTGCCCTATTGGATCAGTGGTTGTTGAAGGCACATACTACCAACAAACAAAGATGGATATAGATGGTATTATATTTATTGATTATATGCTAGGTCAAAATATTCTACATTAAAATCACTTAGTTATAGCAACAAGAATAAATCTTGAAACTTTACCAAAAAGAGGATGTTCCAAACAAAGGTGGAGGTTGTCTATTGAAGATCATGAAAAGATTTTAGAGATAATAAAAGATAGGGAGGATCCAAATTATATGTACCAAGAACTTTAAGATATTTTTCTACATATATATTTTCTATGACAATATATATACATGTAACATTTGGACCTAAATTTGAAAATCTTTTTTATTTTATGTTGAATTCAAATAATTTCATTCGATGTGGTGATCTAAATTTGGATTTTTGTTGGATTAGATAGATATTTTTAGGCTTCATCAAATTTAGATAGGTTGATATGTTATATTCTTATGTATATAACTAGAGAGACATTGAATGAATTAGTAGCCCATGAAGCTTTCTTTTTTGTGATGTTATTTGCCTATAAAGTGTATATTCTATTTGATTCTTTTTTGTGATGTTATTTGCCTATAAATCTTTCTTAAGGTGTATATTCTATTTGCTTTTTTTTTTTATCTTATTTGTCTATAAAGCTTTCTTAAGGTATATCTTATTCCCTTGAAGTAATTTTGTTTAATGAAGAAGTCATGTTTAAATTATATCATCAAATGTTATTAGATCCAAAAAAAATTGTGTGAATCATAGAATCTTCATCATTACAAATAACACATGAATGGAAAGATAAGAAATTATAATCCTTCTTTCACACTTTATATATTCTTGTCTTAACTTGGATAATTCAAATATGATTGTTACTTTTTTCTTAATCATCCAATTAGACCTCATCAATTAATTGTAGGGCATTTTTAATTTTCCTACATTTTGGTGGACCCCTGATTTAAAACCTATCCTAGTTCTTGATTTTAGGATTTCATATTCTATATTTTTTTTAATTTCAATATATATTTTTTGTTCAATTCACCTCTTTTTTAGATTTGAAATTTATTTTATTTTCATTATCTTAAATGTTCATTTGGTCAATCTTTCATACTAATATTTGTGTGTTGAAGAACCTACAAAGGTTTCATCTTCCCATTAAGCATAGCCCAAGACTTAATCCCTCTCTGGTCATGGATTGTGCCAAGGTTCATAGAATTGAAAATCTAAATTTGTATACATGGCAAGTTTATTAGTATCAAAACCTTAACATAGATTAGAGTTATGTAACCTTAATTTTGCTAATAAAAATTAAAACTCATAAAAGATTAAAAACTAGATCATTCTAACTATCATCATCGAATGAGAGTCTCTTAATTATAGACAAATAAAATCACTTGAAGATGAAGGTTAGTAAGTTTATCTTTCATAGATTCCACCATATGTATATGTATTTTTATAAACTTTGTAATTAAGCTCCAAACTTTGCAAGATGTGGACTTTTATAAACTCAAGTTATGAAAGCAATCTAAGTCCATGGTGAATATAGGAAAAATTAAATTTGTAAACATAAATCCTAAAAAATATGAGACATCCTAGTTAATTGAGTCAAATAAATGACCTGGGTCCTTGGGATATTTTCTAGGAAGAATCAAAATAATAATAATAATAATAATAAAGCATCCCTTAATATGAGTTCCTAAGTGAAATTTAATATAAAAACATTCTAGGGCCATAATAAACTCTTTAGAAACTATATTTGAATTATTTAAGTTTACCAATAGGAAATAGTGAATACGGGGAATGTTGAAGCTGACAGAATATCAAATTGGGCTCTTAAATTGACAAAGACTGATTCAGTATGGCTTGAGGATTTTAGAGATGTTAACCTCGAGGATTGCACGTGGCAGTATTAAAGGAAGGAGGGGTTGGTGTACCTGCAAACAACGGTCGGTTAGTACTTCCCAAGGGATGCGATGCTTGGGAGAAGGTGAGAGAAGGTAAATATCGGTGCTAAATGTACGTTCAACATTTATGATTTCTAGTTGACAATCTATGTGTCTTAATGACACATATTTTCACCTTCATATTCATTCCCTTGTTGTCATTTGGTCTTGTCTTCTCGGTGGTGGTAGGTAATTTGGTGGTGAAATTAAGACTGAGAATGGAGGCCAGCTTCTCACTAAATTCGAAAAGGAAGCTTGACCCATTCACAAGGAAGGTGACCACTAAGTGGTTACAGGGTATGTTTTTTGTTTAAAGGTGTGCATGTTGCACAAGCAGTGCAACTAATGTTGGGTGACGAATTTGATAGTCTAACTCATTGTTATTGCACGAACATTTTCTCTGGTAATGGTGTGGGTGTTGGAGCTTGGAGATATGGTGGAGGTGGTGAGGAAGGTTATGCGGACGCTAGTACATGAAGACTTTTTGGTGGGCATGGAGGAAACATTAGCCTGTGCAATCCCAAGAGTGGGACTTGTGAAAATAGAAGGCATAAATGGTGGTGGGCCAAAGATGGAAAGGTTGAATCACCTATTCATCTGTTGCCTAGATGGACCAACAAAAGATGAATGGTGTAAAAATGTTGAGAGAGGATGGTAGACCTTGAAGGTGTGTGTGGAGCTGAAAGCAGTAGAGGAAAACATTTGCAATTTAAATGATTTCGCCAGAGTGGAGAAGCAACTAAATATGGGATTGTGCCCAAGGAAGCGATTGAAGGAGATATGGGCGATGGTATCTGCAGAGCATTGCAGAGCAGGGCAGCTCGTCGAAGGTTCTGAATTAACTCAAACCATAGTGTTTGATAGTTCTATGTAAAGGCTTTTGGGGGGTTTTTTGTAGTGGCGGCTTGAATATTGTAGTTTGTGAATACGAGATAGGCTAGAATGGGTAGTACGCAAGTGGACATTTTTGGTAATCCCTGTGGTTTTGTTCGATGTTGGTTTATCATCTTTTTTGCTCTCTGTTTGTCGAAGCTATTGTAGTACTATATTCTTTTTTATATAATTAATAAAACTGCTATTATCACCGATAAAAAAAAAAAGGAAATAGGGAATAAATATTATTTCAAATATTATGGTGATAGAAAGTGACATTTTGAACTACTAAATTTTATAAAACACCATTTTAAAACCATTATTTCAAGTGTCTAGTCCAATATTTTAAATAAGAGGTAAAATTAAATCCAAACTAAATCAACTTAGATTTTGGAGCAAAAAATCCATATTCAATCTTACATGCAATCTAAAAAGTTAAACTCAAGAATTTAGAGCTTGCATATTGATTAAACAAAGACCAAGCCAAATTTCACAAAATAAAAAATCAAGTTGAAACCATATAACAAATTATCCATACCCACTCATGAAATAGATTTCACACAAAAAATATATTCTATTTATACACATGACTCACAGCTCAGTACGATCAACATTACATTCAACTCACAACTCACAAATTGAGAGTTATTGCAATCAGAAAGTAAATGAAACTCAAAGCAAATTAGATATTCCTCCCTCAACTACAACACAATGTATTCTCCAAGAATTGGGCCCTCGTTGAATGGTTCTTTACACAAATACAGGGGTTGTATTCCTCTTTTGACGGTTACCAATCAGTTGTAGTAACACGTTCTTACGGCCTAACTATCCATCTTGAAAACTGATGACCGGGAAATAATAAATAGCCGGAATGATCATATCGCTAATGATAAGACTTCAAGCAATTTCCAAGCATTTCTTGATTAAACTCTTGCCTCATGGCCATCAATTCTTGAGTGGTTTGCATGTTCACAAATTAAGCATTAAATAATTGTTGCAGAGTGCAATAGAAACGCACATGCAAGTTGTCTAGCAAGACGATCAATTGGAAATATAACTTAAATTCCAATCATATCAACAATTAATTTCAACCACATTGCCATCCTATCACCTTGATCATCCTCAACTCAAATGACTCACCAACCCTTTATAAATTCAATAGGTATCACCTCACTTCACCAACCTGAAATGTCAAACATGGCAAGTGCTTAGAGCAATGGAGTGTCCATGAATGACTTCATTGTCATTGAAGAGATAGAATGCAGCCCCCTCTTCAAGCATTTATCCGACCAGTTGAAAGAGGTCTTCATTGTTCAAAGTGAAATTGAAGAGGAGGTACTACACGACATATTGGGAGAGGCACTTTTGAACTAGGTGCACGTGCACACTGTTATTCGCACCTCCAAGCATTGTGATTGCAGAATGAGAGCAACGAAGTGACTTGTTCGACCTGAGTTTCTCCACCAAGTGAATGTAGTCATTGTTGGCCTCAACAACTACCCACGAAGTGGACCGGTGGGCGACCACGACTCAAAATGAAGCCATCGAAGAAATAATGACCCTTCTCTGCACGAGGCTGGTGAGAAACATGGGGCTATTTGCCCAATTCCTACAATCTCATGAGAACCTACTATCTCTTGCCAAAATAAAGTGCTTTTAGGTGGTGGTGGAAGCGATCTGTGTGTTGATGTTTGCCCTTTGTGCATGAAGAAATCGTCGTTTTGATACTGTTTAGCACCTTTTGTAATCGACAAAGAAATTTGTCTTTCCACCAATATACATATATAATAAAATATATCGTTTTGCACCTCTAGTGTCGCATCTCCTTTTATGAACAATTTTGTCTTTGATTTTAGTTTAATTTGTTGTATCTAAATGACATTTATTTATTCATTTCTACACAAATGGCTTGTCGTTTATTTGGAATGCACCTAGACTATGCTTCGGCGATATTATGGGGAATTCACAAAACTAAACAAATCATTGTTGGATTTTTAGAAACTATTCCAATTCCTTCCCAACTTGAAAGATTTTGAAACTTATAGCCAACGATCTTTTCAACAAGTTCATAAACCTTAAGTACAGACCACTGACCTTTCAAAAGAATGACTTAAGAGATATAACCTTTCAAAAGAATGACTTAGAGTATCTAGGAAGTTATAACAATACCCTAAAACACCGTCCAGCTTAAAAAAAATAGAGAAGTAAAAGACAAAGGCGGTAAAATGGGAAGTTGACAAACTAATAAAAAACACTACCCAAGTTAGGAATACTTAATAAAACACCGCCCGGCTTAAGACATAACCAATTTTAAGAGAGGGACCCAAAATCTAAGTAACAAGGCATAAAATAGCTTCCATCTGCTTTCAATCTTACACCAAATTTTATCAACAAATAGTGCAAATTAGGAATACTTAATAAAACACTGCCCGGCTTAAGACTTAACCAATTTTATTAGAGGGACCCAAAATCTAAGTAACAAGGCATAAAGTAGCTTCCTTCTGCTTTCAATCTTACACCGAATTTAATCAACAAATAGTGCAAATTACAGCCCACAAGCTTGGTAACAAAAATCATTGGCCACGTAGTTAAAATGCTAAAGAACTTTAGGTGAAACCAAATGAATGATCCTTCTAGTTTAAAATTGTAAATTTATTAGAATTTTGCAACAACCAACTCCAACACAAATGTTATTAATGCGATCATTTTGCGTGCTCAGAAAGGAAAGCCTTACAAATCTGGTGTATTTGGTTCTTGAACACACAAACATTCATCGTCAAATTACTTTTTGGAAGATTTTTTCTTACATAATGAGCTAATTTATGGATGACAAGGGTCAAACTTCTGTCAAGTGGAGCTTGAACTTGGGACAATGAAACTCAAATATTACTGCAGACTACACGACGGCTTATGATACAAATCTAATGTATTTGATTCTTGCACACACAAATATTCATTGTCAAATTACTTTTTGGGAGATTTTTTCTTACATAATGAGCTAATTTATAAATGACAAGGGTCAAACTTCTGTCAGTGGAGCTTGAACTTGGGACAATGAAACTCAAATATTACTGCAGATTACACAACGGCTTATGATTATCATGCATAGCATACCATTCCAATTTGAAAAGAAAGATTTCATAGTGAGAGAATACTTCCTCTGCAATGTTCTGAATTGAGAAACTACTTTCAATCACATGGATATCTAATTCATGTCACACTATAATCATTCACCATCCAAATTGTTTTAGGCAGAAGTATATTTGTGATGCAGTTAACAGATGACATGGATATCTCTAGCATTTCGTATTTCTCCCACCTACAAATGGTAAGAAAGAAAAATAATGGGCATCTCAAACCAGAATAGACAGGGAAGAAAGCATTTAACTTTACAAACCATATCCTCAGATTAACCAACCAAAGCATGACAAATATTGATTTCAAATAAACTGCATTACTTTCATACCAACCACCAAACATGTATTAAATAACCTTTGAAGAGATGTGCAAAAGGCTAATCATCAAAGATAAGTTACAGAAAAGTGATTGAACCAGAAGGACCAGAAGGGGGTCTCATTATAATGCCTTCTTTGGTTCCCACTTCAAGTATTTTCCAAGGATAAATCCGCCATTTTTAAGCAAATGATCCAAATTCAGGCATAAAAGAAATAGCAGAATATTAACAATTCTCTTGATGCCTGTGTTGTTACCTTCTAGAGAATAATTGCCTCTCACAGGCCCTGGACGTGGAATACAGACAATAATATTATAGTAATTGGTTTTAGCTTGGTTTTCTGGAACAACTTGGTCTTTACTCATCACCAAGAAGTGTAGATAAAACTAACTGCTGAACAAATTTTGCCCTTTGAGTTGCCTGTTTTATCTTTTGTGCCCTCTCTTCTGAACTCAAGGATGGCTCGTTACTGCAAAATGGTAATATAATCAGAATTGTGCCAGAATAATTTCCATACAGAAAAATGTATTATCATGCAGCAAAAGCTAAGTGCAGATGCAGATATAATTGACAAATAAAAACAAACAGTTACTTCAGAAAGCTATTAAGATACAATGGAACAGGCTGAAACGTACATGTAGAGGCTTGCAGATACAACAAACAAAAAATATTTAACCCACAATATGTGAATAATTGCAAAACAGAAGACATTTAACTTACATAATGTCTTACCAGACATTTATTTCAGAAGCCCATCCAGATATATATTCATTAACTTCCATGTCAGATTTCTCGATTCCTAGTTCTCTGAATGTAGAAGCACATTCACAGATTTTGTGATGTCTAGTATTTAGCAACAGACATTCAGGGAATGACATACGTCAACTCCACCACACATTGAATTAGAAGACAACGATGAAAATATCAAAACTCACAAAAGTTTTCGAAAAGTTCAATCCTGACATGTAACATATGATTTATGACATATCTTGCATGTAATTCCTAGTTAGTCTATTTGGCATATTAAAAAAAATTATTGTATTTGAACACACTGCTTTCCAAACACTAGTACTGGGCATGTTGTATGATCAAAGAGATGAAATAGTTATCTTCATGGATTCAGTCACGGCCACATACACTTATCTCCTGATTCCCTTCACTAGTCCAAGAAGCTTCAGGCCTCCTTCTCAGGTCATGGATTTATTCAGATGCAATATTGTCTCCACTTTTGGCAAGATCAACTTGAATCAGGACAAGGCTGTTCAATGCTTATGTTATCGTCATCTGGGCATATGGTATTTAAAATTTACTTCCTAAATCTTGAACTGCAATTACCAATGTTGAAAAATATATTTCCTTCTGTTTGCTTTGTTTTTAACTAATAGGAATTACATCAATATCCACCATTTTTTGATCCCCGCTTAAAGCTATCTTTAAATCCAACATCCCAAACCGATAGTAAAACTAAAATTACAGCCACTTCTGCTACAATAATTTGGACTTTCAAATTTAAGTATCAGATCATGAGGATAGATAACTGATTTATCATTCTAATATTATAAATCATTGTTGTAAAACTCAGCAAGTACTCTCCAAGTTGACGAGTACTCACCAGATTGAAACTGGCTGAATAACTTGGCAAGTTTGACAAAAATACTTGCCAGATGCATAAAAAATACAAAATACAAAAAAAAAAAGAAAACAAGCAGAAAAAATAGTCAAAAAATTCATGCTTTTGCCCTATAAATGCATAAACACCCCCTCACACTTCCTCAAACGGCAGTTGGAGAGCAAATAATTTTAACAAAAATGTGTCAATTACCTAATTTCTTCCTTCCTTGATAAAATTATGAAAATGGTGTGCAAGATGAAGTTTTGTGTGGTTTTAAAAGCCTTAATTTGGGCTTGGTGGCAAGGGTGCTGCCCCTCAACCCCACCCTGTATAGCAACAAGGAATCTGCCAGGGGTACTGCTCCCGGACCCCCAAGGGGCATTGCCTCAGGACCTCTACGAGGTGTGTTGCACCTCGACCCCATTGGGAGCGTTGTCCCCATACCCCCCATGAGGGGTGCTGCCCCCAAACCCCTACACGCTGCTTGGGGTTGAATTGGGCAGAAAACTGATGGAGCCCTTCAGACATTTAAATTGCATAATTGTGCCTGTGAATTGTATCATTGTATTGTGATTAATTAAGTTAATCTGCAAATTTCTATTTGTTACCATGCTTCAAACCCCTTAATGCAATCAGATTTTTTCCTACAGCAAGAAAGAGATTCAGAGCTGCTGCAACTTTAAATTGGATGCAAGGAAATGGTGCTTCTATGACAAAAAGATAATATTTTCTAACCCCTGAATTATGAGAGATATAGTTATTTCAGTCCCAAAATGAACGTTGGCCATTTAGAGAAGAATTGGGGGAATAAGTTTATGTCAGCTAATCATACTGAGAATATGAGAGGATTTCTCAAGGTTGTACAAAGGCACAATAACTGCAACATCTGACATTGTAATTTGCTTTGGCACAGACAAATAAAGGAGGGAACATTGTTATGAGAACTAATACTTTTAATAACTCCAGCCATTCATCCCCACACATAGTAAAGTCCATTTTCGCCATTTTAGGCACAGAAAAAGTTGTATTTGGGAGTTTATTGTACGGTCTAGCAAGTTGTTTTCACAAGGCTCAGATATCATATGTTATCACCAAATTTATCCATGTTGTAATTAGGAGGCAGCTGAAACTAATCTTTGACACACCCACATAAGCATGTGTATAACATCTCTATACAGCTTGAGTTGGCCACATGTTGATAGCATGTGTACTCCATAATGGCAATCACATGTTTAAATATGGACAGGAGTAGGGTTGTACACCTCAAAACAATACAAGTTAGATAGTAAAAGCAGTTCCCTTGTGGCATGCTTACACTAGGATGGTCACATACACCATTTTGGTATCTTGCTTGGCACTGAACTAAATACTAACTCTATTTCTTTTAACAAAACAAATAAAAAAGACTAACTTCAGAGTGTCTACGGATATTTTAAGACATCTATTCTGCTCTTGCAGTCTCTTGGTAGTTGGTTCTGAGTTGGTATTCATACTTCAAATGAATGCTTGTTTAACTGATGTACCGTCTGCAAATTTATTTTAGTGGCAATATAATTACAATTTAGGGTCTTTCAAGATATATCAGTAGACAAAGCCATCTAGAATTCTTTCAACAGCTCCTATGTCAATTTCCATGAATTCAGATTTCAGATTTTTCAGTCAGATCCATAATTTTGGATGTCAAATGTGTTGGCGTTTCAAATCGCACCTCTAGAATGCGTTCTGCAAACGGACAGCTATGTGCAGTAAACTGCTCTTCGAATTAAGAGGGGAAGCTCCCTCTTTTGCTGAGTTGCATAAAGAAAAGTAATCTAAACTTAATTACGCCTATCTTTTTGGTTCAGCTGCGAGAACACAAGGTTATAGAACACTAGATGTTGCGACTGAGGTTTTCCCTTCAATGAAATTAGACAGCTACAACTTAACCTACGCTTAAAACGTTTCCACCATCTCAAGTAAACGCAGAGCAAGAGAGTTTGGAAATAGACGAATTTGATTTCTGACAAATATACTTAAATAAACTATTCCTCAACATACGTTTTATGGCAAGCCGAAAAAGAGATCATAAAAGTATTATGGAAATATGAGATTTTTATTTCAAGGCAGACAACACACGCTCAAGATTTTATTTACTCATACTTCTAGCACAAAACAAATAGACGGAAACTTGAGATATTTATATCAAGGTAGACAAAGCACGCTCAAGATTTTATTTACTCAAGTTTCTGGAACAAGGATTACAACTTCGGGACAGCCAGTCGTAGCAACACACTTGCAACATGCGATCAACCTAATTATAATCAACACAACACATGCACTAAACAAGTATTTGCAGCTAAAGAGGCATGCAAACTTGCTCCTTACACAAAGTGAACAATACTGAATAACAAAGAGAAGGTACTATGACATTTATGTCTTGTTATCACAAGCACAGTTCCCCTAAAATGAGCAAACACTGCTCTTATTTATAATTAAGCAAAGGAGTAGGAAACTCTAAAAACTCCTTGCTTTTACAACTACTGCTTGCCAACATGCAAGCTTTATTTCTAAATCTAGAAGAGATTAAAACATCTAAACCCTAGAAAGCTTTTAAAAAGGAAAGTGCCAACTCGTGACAACTTGTTACAATATTTTCTTTCTATCCTCAAAAAATGGAAAAGATTTGAGACAAGAATAGAAAGAAAGCATGGAAGATGCTTCTAGAAGAAAGCAGATTTAAAGCTCGATCACATCCTTTAAAAAACGGGCAACTTCATCTGAAGTAGGAGTGTTGATGCTATTAATAGCAAAATGCCGCTTTTCCAAGATTTCTTCACCATCTGTAATTGATTTCAAACAATCTTCACTCTCATTGGCCGCTTTCTCGAACCTTGCTGACATCATGGAAATCATCATCATTCTCCCAACACTGCCCTCGATGCCATGCAAAATGCTCTGAAACTCAGCTTGGACTATGTCAAGCCCAATGTAGGAACCATCCTCAAGGCAATACTGACAAGGAATTGCTGCAACTACTTCTCTAACGAACCTAAGAGCATCAACAACTCTTTGTTTATATGCTGCAAACTCTTCAGATATTCTGATATATGTGTTCACCTTGAAAAGATGACTCTCTTTCCACTCCAGGATTTGTCTTTTATGTTCTCTCGCCATTGTAGAGCCACAAGCCATCTCTAAATCTGCAATTATGATTTCGTGCATGGGCTTGAACTCAGCTATCAGCTGTTCAAAATCCTAGATACCTTGACGTAAATCATGAGCCTTGTATCTTAAATGGAAGACTTGTGTCAGGACCTCTTTTCCTCTGTTGATGATCTCTTCAACCCACTCATTAGTTTGTTTACCACAAATAACCAACTGCCTTAATTGCTGCTGATCAGCTGGTGTTTCTAAGACTTGAGGCAGCAACTGAGTTGTTTGTGAGGTGTCTTAGATAAGATTTGATATACATAATCGGAGTTGACGATTTTCAGCCTTGAGGGCTGCCTTGTCTTCTCCATCCTTTTGCACTCTTTCTTGAATGTTTTTTGTTACCATCTTAAACAAACTTAAATCAGCATGTCGAGTACTTTTACCAAGGTTTGCTTTGACCATGATAAAATCGTCAACATCCACCTCATCTCTTATTTTATCTTCAAAAGGCGTAGTTGTCTCCATGACCAATTCACCCTCGAGATTCCTCTCAAAATGCATTTGTTTCTTGGCCTTCTTCTTGGGTGCTTCCTGGTATATGCTAAGGTCATCAACATTCACCTGATACGAAGGCCTTCTTCTTGTCCTTCCCAAGGAGCTCTCAAGCCAAGATGTAGTATTTCTATTAACATCCAAGGGTGGAATAATTGTAACATTGGCCTCTATCTCCTCGTCTTCCAAATCAATGTGAATTGGCAAAGACCTAGGAGATGGTAGTGTTTCTTGTATCAAAGGTTCATCATGTTGCACTTCTTCTTGAAGTATGGGCTCTGGTGGAGGAACTTTTGTTTCAGCTGTAGGCTGCTCCTGTATAACAATCCCTGTATAATCCAACCTCCTTTTAGCACTCTTTGTTGATCTACTGCCCTTTGTGACCTCTTGAGACTGAACTTTTTCTTTGTTCTTTGGTTGCACTCTTGAAGAAGAGGGAAGAGATGAATGTTTCTTTGGCGGCTCTGCTACCGGAATAGACTCCCTTCTCTTTAGAATCAAGAAAGTCTTACTGTACTCCACCATTTGTCTTGTCCTTTCTTCCACTGTGATGCATTCTTTATGAGCCCAATTGACCTGTGGAAGAGGTTGCTGCTCAACCTTATTTCTTATATAAGCTGGAAGAATTACATCCCCATCATCATTTGACAGCCCTTCAATATCTTCTGATAAGCAATCTTTCATCTGATGAAGGGTTAACCTACTATGACTTTGCCTTCGCACCTCATACTCATCCCTGCAATTAGTCCAAAAGTCTTCAAGTGCGGGCGTGTGAGCATGGTTCTGACCAAGTCTAGATGCATAGAAGCCATGGGGATCATATAATCGTCTCTCGCTGAAAGGCTTGAGACCAAACTTATCTAACTTGTTACCCATTAGTTTAGCTTATGCGGATGATCTACATGTGTAGATGCCTAAAGCGAAAGGAAAGTTGAAGGCTGGTTTCTTTTTGTTACGCAGACGGGTGTGAACATTTGAAATCTGCCTGAAGAATTCCATGCATACTACCTCATCTGATGGATACCTCGGTAACATAAGTGGAGCTCCTGATGGTAGTGCATACACCCTTAGGTAAGTGAAAGTGGCGAACTGAATAAACCAATCTGCCCATTCTGATATTGCAGCCCTGGCAATGGATGAGATGCGAACATGTAACTCGTTGTCCAGGTCCCGCACTGTATAAATCAAGAATGCTTCATTCACCCTTTTGTAATGACGTGATGCAGCAGTGAATTCCAATTGAGTGTAGTAGTTGTAAACATGTTGAACGTTCAAAGAACCCTCCGTGTTTAACCCTCTGAATTTACCTTGATAGGCAACCAAATAGACTAGGTAGGAGACCATGTGAAATGCATGTCTATGAAAGTACTCAGTTATCTGATGATGTAAGCAATCACTGATTAATGTAGGCCAATCATAGAACTCTGTCTTTTTCATTATATGAGGTATCACATAGAACATCCAAGGCTGAAACCTTGTTGCATCTGCTTGACCTGTGACTCGATTGAGTAGGGTTATTATGATGGCGAATTCCTCTTTGAATTGTCCTCTTCCGACATCCTTTGGCAATGTAGAATGTTTCTCTTTCAACCACCTATGTGCAATCTTCTTGCTGTATTTATCTCGATGTTCTTCCCATATCCTTTCACATTCTTCCACGTTGATATTAACGCTTCCAGGCCATGGTGGAATGGAGAAACATTTCTCAATCATATCTGGTTTTAGGCTGCAAATGATTCTCCCATCAACTGACTGTATCTCCCTTGTAGCTGGATTGTAATGCTTGATGCAAGCAATTATGAACTCTAAGCTCTGTATTGAGAAAGGTATGGATGCTGCTGCAAGAAGGCCTGAATGGGCGAGATGCCTGATGGTGGTATTGCCTGCATCTTCTAAAGGACGTATATTAAATATTGGCTTGATGTGATGCAAGTTTGTCTCGGCTGTTTCAATGAAATTGTGGTAAAGAATTGATTTGGTCTTGAACTCTGCAAGAGTGTATTCCATTCTGAAAGACTTGAAGATTGACAGTAAACACACCTAGGTTCAGACAAATTTTGGCAAACTTTCTAAATTTAGCTTGCTGATTTTTCTTCCTCCAACGGACGAATTTTTGAGATTTATTTTGAGATATGGGGTTTGACTAGAATTTCGTTACAAGCCAACCCAGATCATCCGTTTTTTGAAAATATGAAGTGGAGACTGAAAAAACAGCAAACCCTAATTTTCCCCAAAAAAGCAAAAAAAAGTTATCTGGGTATTGTTCTTGAGCATAATCTGAATGGACCCAGTTGATTAGATTTTGAAAACCCTAGCTTCTGACTGAAAAAGCAACAACTTTTAGTTTCTCTGAAAAAGCTGAGGTATGGGTTTTGTTCAGAAGAAGGTTTAGCATAGACCCAGAAGACTAGAAATGGATGGATATGAAGTTTTCCCTGACATGCAAAATAGAAGCAATTGTTGCAACTTAGAGAGAAATCTTCAACAATTTGTCCAGAAGATAGAACAAAAATGGATCAGCTTGCTGAAATTTGATAATATAGGCCTTCTCTTTCTTAAATTTGATGTTCTTGATGAGAAAATATGAAAGAGGTCTTCTTTGATTGCTGATCTGAAAATATTATGAGAAACCAGCAAGTTAGGGTTTTTGAATCTTGAAAAACATAGGTTTGAAGCTGCTGCTTTGTTTCTCTTTGAAGGCACCTACAAGAAAATATAAAAAATAATACATAGAGGTGTCCTTAAATAAATTTTTGCTTTGAAAACAGCTTCTCAAACCCTAATCTTGAAGAAACCCTAAACCTAATTCATGCCTTGAGGAAAGGCGTATTTCTCTTCACTTGAAAATTTTGAAACTTTCGAAAAATAAACTAAGGCATGAAGGAATGGGCGCCCTTCTTGAGGTATGGCACCCAATCTTCCCAAAATGACCCTGCTTCAGCTCTGTCTCCTGGCCTCTGGATTTATCCGATGAACGAACTAATTCTTTCATCGCGGAGCCTGATCATATCTAACAACTTTGTTCTGGAGACGTCATCTGCTAAAAGCTTCATTTATCCCTTCGAAACGTTAGGTGCCTATCCTTGATAAGGGCGCCCATTTCTTCCAGAGTTAGCCATTTTCATGATCTTCAATTTTCATGCTTGTCTTCTGACCTTCAGATGATTTCACTATTCCGAGTGTTGTGCTTGTCAGATTAACGGGCTATCAAGTTCACTAGATAGCCGAGATGAATCTGGGAGGGGCCTTCTAGATCACTCATTTCCGGAAACTAACTTTTGGTGGCCTTAAACCCTAGGCGCCTTTCTCCTTCAGGGGCGCCCATAGCTTTCAGTGTTAGTTTTTATTTTTGAATTTTCACTGTTGCTTTCCACTTTTTGCCATTTCTCACACTTTTTCTCCTCTGTTTGCCTGGCGATATCTGATGACTATTGACTCTGACGGACAAGCTGATGGATTCGTTGGAGACCTAGATCCAGTCTGACGAAGTCATGTTGGAGTAGTCTTCAGCAATTTTGACCATCTACTAACTCAAAAGTTTGGGCGCCCTTCTTGTCCAGACTTAGATTTTATTCTGCTTTTCTTCATCTTTAGAGTTTTAAAATACCTCTCTCCGTGGCTCGTGTTCGTCTTGAATTTGCCAGTGACTGGATGATCCGATGAGCATGCCAACTGATTCGTTGCGGAGCTAGGATGATTCTGAGCAACATTGACTTGGAGAAGGAAACCCTAATTTTGGCTTTTGGCCTCTTGAAAAGCTGGGCGCCTTTCTCCTTCAGGGGTGCCCATGGCTGGCAATGTTAGAAAATTTTATCAGTTTTTCAACTTTTACCTCGTAACACGTGTTTCCATTACCTTTGACTGTCAAGATGGAAAATTTTCTAAGGCATGGGAACATGGGTGCCTCTTCTTGATAGGGGCGCCTGAAATCTCCAGACTTAGATTAAATTTGACCTTTTTCATTTTTCAACTTCCTCAGCTTGTTCCTCGTTTCTCGTGCACATTGTTCACCGACAGTCTCTATTTGACGCTTGAATTCTTGATTCTGACACCTGGCAGTTGACTGACTTCCATGAATGACCTTGGATCTCCGAAGCAGCTTCTGAAAAAACAGAATAAACCGTAGAGTAAAACTGACCTTTTTGTGATTCTGACTGCACCAGTCTGATGAGAAAGTATTTTAAGCCAATCAAAATCAGTCTTAACCCTAAGAGCCAACTTTCAATTTTTAGAAATTTTTTATTTTTAGAAAATTTTACAAGTATCCATTTCGTAAGAAACCCAAAAAAACCCAAAAAAAGTTTCTATTTTTAGAAAACTGCTAAAAATAGAAATTTTCCTAAAATTTAGGGATGAAAAACTGAAATCTGGGTATTGTAGGTTTGATCTTTTTGAACCAACCCAGATTGTCAGATTTTGAAAATTTTAAATTTATGACCCCCATGCAAGACATGCAAACCCCCATTTTGACCTTTTCTAACAGATTTAACAGTATCTTGACTCAATTCTTCAAAATGCTTAAGTGTAGCGAAAATTTTAATTTGGGGTACAACAAAATGTAGATTCAATTACAAAAGGAGATTTTCAGAATTCAGTTGTAGATAAAAACATGAAAACAGATTTCCAGACCAGCAATTTAGTGTAATGTGATTTTATCCAGAAGGTTTAGACATTTAGCCAGGAAATCATACAAGATAGATTAGACGAAGAATGAAATGTCAGACTAGGAAAATCTGCATTTGTTTGAATTTACACAGCTTTAGTGCAGAAGGCTGCAACAGAGACTATGCTAGCTCAGAATGGATATACAAATCTACTGAAGCATTAATCAGAGGAATAAATATCAGGGTGATAAAAAAAATTGACAGCATAACAAATGAACTGGAACATAGGCCGACCAAGGTAGTGGTTATCAGAAGGGAGGTTAGGTAATTGGTCAAGAAGGTAGATATTAAGATCCCCCTGAACTTGAGGTTCTGATGTTCAGGGAACAGGAGAACTGGAATTAAGAAGGTGATAACTCCTCTGAGGTGCTTGTCTATGATCGTGTCAGTAGTAATGATTTTGTTAAGTTCCATATTATCATTTATATGCTTTACTTAGTTTATGATTGTGTCAGTGCTAATGTTTATTTTGACTCTTTGAGTTCTATATTATCATTTATATATTTTATGAATGAAATATAATTCCTGATTTTTGGAATTCCCTGTTCATCTGTTAATCTGGTAAAAAATGCATGAAAAAAGTTAGTTTTATAGTTTCAGTCTTTCAGATTGTTCCTTGTGGTCTTGATTAAGAAATTACAAGGCTAAACGCATCTCACAGTTACATTTGAAACTGGAAATAGCTCCCCCCTTCTTTTAAACAACCTATTGAATTTCAAAGCATGATCTTATTACATTCTTATCATGATTACACCAAGTAGAAGCCCTATCTTTTACATAGGAAATATAAAAGTCATAATTTCGTAAATAATCCTAATTTTAAACCATGTCTTTGGGCAGAGAGATGTAGGGATATGAAGTTCAAAGCATAGCAGCAAAAATCTTTTGGGGAAAAAATCGGCAAACCAAAAGTATAAAAAAATTCAAAAAAACAGATTTTTTTAAAAAATACAGAAGGAGGGAGAAAAACTTCTTGTTTTTAAAATTGGAAGGTGTTTGAATAGCATAGAGATATTCAAACATCTAGGTTGTATTATGCTTATAATCTACCATACAATTTTGAGGAAATGTCCAAGTAGAAACCATACATTCTAAATGAGGAACTTGTGCAAAACCCATGCTCAGATGTTAGATCAGAAACTTCTTGATCAAGTTTGTACAAGTCTTAAAAGAAAATTATGTCAACCATATGCTTAGCTAAATGTTTTCCATCATATTATTGAGTTATGAAACTACAGAGATCTCCCTTAATTAAGATCTCATCTATTAAAACAACCATTTCTCCTATTGAACACTTTTTTGATAAGGAGACTCCATTTTGATCTCACACTAAGACATCTTAGATTAACTACCCAGGGTTCCTAATACTCGTTAATTTTGTAGAACACCTTTCGCTAAATGATATTCTTGCAGAGAGATGTGGATAATCTTAAATAATCAGTGCTTGACAATTTCTAAAAGAGTCATCTCCAATGGAAATAACATGATCAAATGTTTGACAAAAGTCTATCAAATTTCATTTCCACACCCCATTTAATAATAATAGTTTACAAGCTTTGGCATGCATAGCTGAAGTCATAATTGGCTTTTAATCTAAATTGATATATCATTTTCTTTCCGTAAACCTACACTTGAGTGAGCCACTGAGTAGACCAATTTCTCATAACACATTTTGAATGTATATTTTAGAGTAAGTTGTCAATGGGAAACCAGTAATTCTATACTTTTCTTAGGCAATAGAGCTGCATGAAAAATTCTAAAAGGAAATAGAATTTAGTGAATTCATTCTTTTGTGTCCCTCCAAATTCAAGAAAAGCTCTAAGCAATTAGCTTTCACCCTATTAGTCACTTTCGGACTCAAGTGGAAGATGTTGGAAAGTGGAAGTATCCAAGTCAGTTTACTCTGGCTCCTGATCCCACAACTTAGTGGGGGTCTGGGGGCAATACCCCCAACGAGGTCAAGAGGCAGCGCCCTTTGCAAGGATCCAAAAGCAACACCCTTGGTCCGTTCCTTGTCACAATACAAGGGAGGATTGAGGGGCAGAGCCCCTGCCACCAAGCCCAAATGAAGTCTTTCAAAGCTACATAGACCTTCATGGCGCACACAACATTTTCATAATTTTTTAAAAGGCAACATCAAATGTGGAAATTTTTAATAATTTGCCTCCTTTCTTCAACTTCCAATAGTTGACAGATTTGTTTGAGCAGAAAGGCCTCTCTCAAGAAGACATAGTAGTTTTGTCAAGCAAGTACAACCATATAGAGATTTAGTAGCCAAAAGTTAATTGATTGAATGCAATTTTATATCAATGTTGGTGTGTTCTTTCACAACTGTACTGTCATGCCCCCGAAATAGCAACACTAAAAACCTTAACATTTAAATGCAAATGAATAAATAAAATGAATAACAATATAAATATAAATATTAGCAATTTAAATATTATAATCATTATAATATGATACTAAAAATATTAATAAAATATATAAAAATCTAATGTGAAAATAAATATAATAACAATAAATTAAATTTATAAATATATTAGTAAAATAACAAACATATAATACATTAAATTTTAATATACAATATATATAAACATAAACTAACATACATATTAATGGTAGCAATTATGTTATTAAAGAGCAATATGCAGCGATCATGACTTTAGAAGGGCAGCCATTTAATTAAAGCAAGAGCGGCAAATTAATCAAGGGAAGTGCAGCAATCCCTTTTGAATTTAAAATATATTTAATTTAATTAAATTAAATTAAAAGATTTAGGCCAGTGGTCAAGGGAATGGGTGTGACTCTTTACACAGAAAAGTTTGGGGAAGAGGTGTGACTCTTTATACAGAAAAAGATATTAAAGAGGAGTCATTCTTATCAATTGGAAGGATAAGAAATCTGAATATACTTCCGAGTATAGCAGCAGATATAATCAGCAGATGGAATATCATTACATATGTATATATATAAATAAGTTCATATTAAACGATTATGGGAAGATTGAAATCAATCAGAAATAATTATATATATATGTTATTCATGATTGTGCAATAATGATGCTTGCAGCAATTATTGAGTCTTATAAGTAATTATGATTTTCTAATATAAATGTGGATAATAGATCCCGATTCATTTGATTTACATTAAGCAATCATATGGAGGAGAGGAGGAAATGCAAGGAAGGGGAGTAGTTACGAGATCACTATCTAAGTAGACCACCACATGCTGGATGTCCAATGTGCTTGCTACATGTGGCCAAGAGGGTGAGTGTCGGCTCTTGGGCTTTTGATAGGAGGATTTCCGGGCACTCTACTGCAATTTCCTTTCCAACCTCTATGATGGTTGATTGTTGGAGAAATCACAGATCATAAGAAGGATGGATAAGGCAACATGGATAGGGAATGTAGATAAAAGTTTACCCACTAAATAGGCCACCCCATGTTGGATGTCCAACGTGCCTCCCACTTTGGGCCAAAAGGGTGAGTGTCCACTCTTGGGCTTAGTGGGGATAGCTTCGAGTGGACTTATCATGTTTCCCATCCAATTCCTTTACTGATTAGACTCCCATTATGCATGGTTTGAATAGATGAGACATTTATGTTGATCATATGAGTTCTATTCCAATAATAGCTAACATGATTACAAGACCTAAAAAACCAAGATTTATCTTATAAAGGACAATTTAATTGGTGATTTCATTATTCTTAAATATATTGCATCTCGTATTTTAACTGGAATTGTGGTTTTAGGGAAAAATATAGAGATATCCCAAAAGGGGACGTTACATGTACACTCCATTGGTGTGTCTCATTGCTCCTCGTTTTGTGACAGGCTTTACAATTTCAACAACTCTGGTGTTGCAAACTCTACATTAGACTCTCAATTGGCCAAGCGCCTCAAGGTTAACTGTCTACCTACAACTACTTTTGACCCAATTGTACCTTTCAAAAGTATTACACCAACCAAGCTAGATAATCTATATTATAGTGAGCTTCTCAAAAATAGGAGACTACTAACATTTGATTAGACCTTAATCACAACTCTGATACTCAAAAATTGGTACAAATTAATTAAAGGTACTCAACGAGTCAACAATATGGCATAAGTTTGCTTATGTGATGGTGAGGATTGGTCCATAGAAGTAAATCAATGCAAAAATTGCAGAAAAACTCTGCCAAAAATCATGGATAAACCCTGCCAAAAATCGTGAACAAACCCTAACGAAAATCACACAAAAAAACCCTACTAGAAATCGTAGGTAGAAACCCTCTAAAAATTTGCAATTAAACTAAAAAAATGGTGGAAATCAAAGAAAACCAATCGCAATCGACAAACAATAACATTTCATAAAAATCACATTTTTTATAGGGAAAAATTTGCGAATTTAGCCATTTCACAATAAATCGCATAATGATATTTTATTACTCTCAATATTTCTTATCAAATTTGCCATAGATTCTTCACAAGGAGCCGGATGAGAAGAAACTTTCGTATCCAGTTCTGAAATAGAGATGGGATTCAAATAGTATTAGACAACCATCGACTAGAACCCAAAAAGAACAAAATTTCGTCACCAACATAGGGGAAGAATCAAGGGAGTATCTTCTCGGGGAAATCGCATTTGTTTTGGTAGATTTGCTCTTCAGGCATTGGAACCTGTTTGGATCACATATGGGCAGATAGAAGCAGGACGACGAGCAATTACTCGTTATGCCCGTCACGGCGCAAAAATATGGATATGTATATTTCCTGACAAACCTATTAGAACGAGACCTGCAGAAATACGTATGGGTTCGGGGACAGCCAAGGGCTCTCCAGAATATTGGGTATCCGTCGTCAAACCAGGTCGAATACTTTATGAAATAAGTGAAGTATCAGAGACTATAGCTAGAGCAGCTTTTCAAATCGTTACTAGCCTTTCTTTTCATCAAGCATGCCACCCTTATTGCAAACACTTATATAAATTCAAAATAGATTGCTAAAGGAATCTATTATATATTAATTGCTAATAAAATAACATTATGCAATTATACATACATACATACATACATACATACATACATGCACACATACATACATATAGTTATTTCTAAATTTATATTTTAAAACTTACTTCCCAATAATATTCTTGCTGAAAATAATATTTATTTCCAATAGATATCATAAATTTTTTATTTTCCTTCTTTTTCCAATCTCACTCCCGTGATGTCTTCCTCCAATAAAAGGTCCTCTCTTTAATATCTTTCCCTTGAGGGGGAAAGTCACATCCTTTCATCAATTATATCCCTTGCAAAGAGACATGCCTTTCCTTAATGAAGTGCTGCCCTTTTTCTTTTAATTAGTTATGTATTTTCCTTGCTGCAATTCTTTCAAACTTAATCGATCATTAATAAGAGGCTATTGCTGCAATCTTTTTGTGGCGTGGGCATGACATATGCTTCTATGGTTCAAAGTATATAAAAACTACTACTTTTTATATAACACCATAACATCTTTGAAATTTTGATAAGTCACAAGGAAGAGGCTTGCGGCCTCCTTTAGAATCAATATAAAGCAAAGAATTTTATCTCTTTCTTCTTTGCATTTATTTCGTAAACCAAGATGTGGGTGGCTGTATAGACCTCTCCTGCAGGGGCAGAAGCATATCTGATCAACCCTAGCAAGGAAAAATCATTCTAATGCAATTATTGACATTATATAGATAGCAGAGAACATTTCATGTGCATTCCCCACTCCCAAGCTATCTGAACACGTGGTATGCATACCAGAAAGCAGGGATGCATCCATGTGTGCCACTAAAGTTAACCCCCAGGTCCCAAACAAAAGTCCTCTTGATAATTCTTTAATTTCACAAAGCACACCACTAACATTTAAACCAAGGAACACATCCAACAGTTATTCACTTCCATCAATTCCAACTATTCAAAAGATTTTACACCTTACAGAACTGTCAACGTGCTTTATTTTTTTCACTAAATTTCTACAAATAGTGCATTTGGCCCTAATTCATGAGATTGCTTTGCACTTTGTTTACAAGATTTATCATTCAAGAAAACCTTACACCAACAAATGATTTCACCTCTTAGTTACAAGATTTGCCTTAATACTTGTAAAAAAAATCATTTACACTCACAACATCCTCCTTATAGAACTTACAATAATCCTCCTTCATATAGAAAAGCTTGCTAATCAATATATTTGTATTCTTAAGCTAAACTACCTTAAAGAGGGAAAACAAGAATGATTTTTGAAATACTAGAAAACAAGAAAACGATGTTAGTTATTGTACATATAAAATCTTGACATACATCCTAACACAGAAAAACTTAAAATGACAACTACAAATACCCATGCAACTTAAAGTTTCTTTTAGGTTCTACTTTTTTCACACACGCTATCATTAAATATCCAACCAAAAACTTTAACAACAAAAACATTTTCCATAGTCCATAGTCCATAGTCCACAGTCCACACAGAAAGACATACAATGACAACTACAAATACCGATGCAACTTAAAGTTTCTTTTAGGTTCTACCTTTTTCACACACGCTATTATTAAATATCCAACCAAAAACTTTAACAAGAAGAAAAATTTCCATAGTCCATACGACTTTGTATAATATTGTGCTTTCAGCATTGAAACAAATTGGAACCTTTAATGTTTGTTTAAGAAATAAGTGCAACTGGTTATCATGAAAGAGCCACACTACAATTTAGTAACTAGTTCAGTGACAAAAGGATTAAATCCTGCGAAATGGGATGATTTTATGTGGCAAATCATCAGGGATTTCAAAGCAGAGGCTTGGATCTGAATTCCCAGTTGACTTAAGGTTGGCAATTGGGTAAAACACCACGTCTAACTCAGAAAGAGAATTTCCCAATGATGAGGCTAGATATAAATACCAAGTGACTTTGTCAAAAGATTGGTTGTGTCAATTAAGCAAAAGGCTACCCAACAGCAAATTTGGTAATTAGTAAATGCCAATCAAAAAAGACAAAAGCATTTGATCCTAATGAAAAATGCCTCATCTTTTAAATTCAACTGACCATTAGTCTATTACAAGATCAAAACCTGTAAAGTGAGTGCTTCTAACAAAGAATTGGCATAAATTCTACCTTTCCAAGAATTTGCAGGCACACAAGAAGGCCTCATTGATGGAGATCAGTGTAAATTGATTGGTTGTTTTCACTATGTTCAGTTTTTGCAATTGCAATTACCAAAAAGTTACAGAGCACAATCTGTTGCATGCTAATCTCTGATGCTAATTACAAAAAGGAGCATTACTCAAAATGTGGCAAAATAATATAAACTCAGGAAGACATGTATGTTCGATTGCTTCAGCATTAATGCAAACTAGATAACAAAAGAACTCACCATGCCTTCCATTGTTGGGATGAAGTTTTAATCTTTGCAGAATTATCCTCAATAGTAGAAGCAGCAGCTTTGGTAATTTCTTCTGCTTCTGATCCAGGAAAGCTTAAAGCAAGAGATGACAGTAATGAATCAGCAACTGTACTTGATGAGTTGTTGTTTGATCTAAATGAACCTCCTCCCAAGAGCACCTGTAAATGAGCCTCTCGAAGCTCCCTACTTAATAAGGACAGAGTAGAACCATGAGGAACAGCTACTCTCCGTAGCCTTCTACGCCTCTGAATGTGATCCTAAATTAAGGATAGCATAAGAACCATGTATATTTTAAAGTAGCAACCCAGATCACAACAGTTTCCTAATTTCAAATACCCTTGGGGAAAGAAGGAACAAAACATAGCACTGGCTACCATGTTGTATTAAAGAAATATAAAATTAAAAAGGATATTTTAAATAGATGCCCATGCTGGGTAGTGATATGATTGAGCATGTCACGTCCAACTTTAATACTGCAAACAGGACACACCTGCAAATAAAAAAATTCAAAGCAATTAATAAGACTTCCTGCATAAATCAGCACATAACAATCAATGAATAAGGGGTTTCCTGATAAATCATCACCTGTGTGCTTGTGTCCACACCAAGATAGACTAAACCATGTCTAGACATTACAAGAAACTCATTCATGTCAAAAAAAATTGCTATCGTGTTATGGTGGCTTTATGTTTATTAAAATTCACCACGTAAATGGATTAGTAAGCATTCTAAGATACATTTCAATTATGATCCACATGAACTATTAAGTAGTCGTCCATGGTGCTTTGATGGTAATGGTGATGAGGACACTCATGAAAGTGTAATCCAGATTCAAATCCTTCCACCATAATAAGGCAGTTTATAACTCCGGCAGACATTTAGCAAAGGTTGTTTAATATTTACAAAGTAAATTTGAACATGGCATGTGTTTACAGATCAGAACAGTGTTGTTCAAGGTTGACCCATATAGCATTAAAGGAGAACCTTAAATAAACCCAAGATTTAAAGGAAAGATAAGTTAATAATTAGAGCTTAATATAGATGTGTAGTTCATATTAATTACCTCAATCTTCGGTGTCGAAATACTTTAGAACCCATACAGCTCAGGGTAGAAGGATCATTCAATCCTTGACAATTGATGTTGTGTGCACATGGTTCATAACTAGAATCTATGATCCATGCCACCAACCAAATGAAACTTACCACAGTACTGTCAGAGGGCAACTCAAAACATTTCTTAACTCTGCACCTAACTCTTCAAGACTTAGCCAATTCTCATAATGAAAATAGCAACTTTACAGAATTTTATAGCACAACACAAAATATAATTGACATGGAAATCTGGACTACAGTTAGTGAGTGGACTTTGCTAATTCCTACACTTGAAAGAAGATAATTCCTAAACACCACTAAATGATTTCTGGATGTTTACTAAGTAATGCATGCCTAAAACAGCATGGAAAATTGAAATCATATGTTTTAGCTCCAAATTTCCAGTCAAGCGAGATATGTTGGTGGACATGCCCACTTTTAAGTTGTCAATTCCAAAATGTTGTCCTAGACCCAGTCACAAATACTAAACCCACACAGGAAAACCACTTGATTTGGTAAAACTTGGGACTGAAATAAGCCCTTTTGACAACAAAACTCAACATTCACTAAAGTCCATGTTATCTAGTTCTATTTCTAAATACCCATGATAACACAAATGCCAGAATTGGATTTCATAATTTTCCAAGAAAAGGAACGTACTATAATTCTTAACTTTTTATCAATGAATACCAGTCGCCTCCCAATTTAAGCAACCATTTAGTGCTACATATTTTTTGCACTCTTTCTGAAAATTATGCTCTGATAAAACAGTAATGAAGAACAAAATACTGACAGACTTGGTAAAAGGCACTTACAGCAGGTTTTGCCTCATAAGAGTGTTCATCCTCCAAATGAGAACAAAGAGAAGCAATGTCATACTCCTCGTAACAGTAAGGGCATGGGAAATCTGGGCGTACATCCTCCTCAACCTCAAAACCATCAACACTAAGCCGATCTACAATCAATCCATATAACAATACAGGGAATATAATCAGAATTTAATTAGATTAAAACTGAACTAAATTTAGAATTAAATGAAGTTGTCTTCGAAACAAAGTAAAATTTCCCATGAAATTGATATAAGCCACTGAAATAACAACACAACCAACATATTTCTTTGCAAAAAATTCAGAGCTCCAATTCCTACTATCAAGTAGAATCTAGATTCTCACCATGATAATGCAGCCTGTAGCCCTAGCAGGCATGAGGTAAGGTTCATATACAGAGAACAGGGTACGCGTTTGGGTCCAGTATAATGTTAAGTAAGCAACACATTGTTAGACCACTCTTATGTCCCGCACAAAATCTACCAAGTTAAAAAAGAGCAATTCGAGGATAGAAATGGTAATGCTTAAACTTGTAAACTTCCAACTAAGTTTTCAATCAAAATCCCTCACCCAACATCTACACTAAAATCAGTGAAGACCACAACATATATATGACAAGACGTCTAAATTTATTAATCTACAATGATATCAGAATTTTGCTCATTTTTAGTATTTCTAAACAATTCGAACTTGCTAAAAATTACATGACAACATTTGCTTCTTTTATTGCCCACCTATAGAAGAAACCGACACCCCTCTCTCCAAAAAAACAAAATAGTGAATAGACGGATCCTCAAATCAAAACATCATTAAATTCACATGAGCAAGCAGACGCTCGTCTACTTACTGTTAACTCAATAAGTAATAACCTAAAAATAGATATGTAAATTGAAAATAGAAAACGTCGAGTTATTTGAACCAAAAAACCCTGCCTAAAAATGTCTTATATTCATTTTTATAAATTTAATTTGAAAATCGATGGCTTTGCTAATTTTAGACTTTCAAAAACAGAAACACGCTTACTTAAACAAACAGGTAAAAAACATGATTTGACTCTTTCATTTGTTAACGGATATAATACAAAATACCCATGTCCATAAATAAACTATTAAAAGAAAAAGAAACATCATTTCCAAAAGGATCGTATACAGATAATACAATTAGGTTATTTCAGGGTTAGCTAACACCTGTGATAATCTGATGTAAATAAATAAAAGGGGCTAATGTATAAAATTGTACCGAATTGGGACTGAGAATGGTGCAAAGAATGCTGTCTCTTTGCAGCAGCCAATCGGGCGGCCCAGAGCTCAGCATCCATCTCTTGAAACCCTAATTCCTCAACGATCCGCACTGTTCTACGGCGATTTATCTCGGCGGCTTCAAATCGAAGCTCAAATCCACTGGTTCCCCTTTAGAAGTCCTTTAAAAAATTCAAGAGCAAATAAGATCGGACTGGGTACCCCTGCAGGGAGAAAGACACGAATCTTCGCGTATATGTAGCCAAAAATGCCGATTTCCCTAGCGAAACTAATAAAATTTACAGATTTTATATCAGGCAGATTTCGGCAACGCAGTGGAGGAACTTTCCTGCAGATTAATTAAACGCCGTGTAGAAAAATGCAGCGTGGAGAGGAAGAGGTGAAGCAACAACTGAAAAATGTGGGAATTAAAAAAAATAACAAATATTCAATGGATTCCGAAAGGAAGGTGGGTTCGCGGCCCGAGCTTGGAGGCTCGGTTCCGAGGCTGTAGCTCCGGCGCCGAACTTGGTGGCAGGCGGAAGGTCACGAACGGGGAGAGAGGAACGGTCGAATCTACGGAGAATGGGGAAGGCTGACTAATCTTCTTTTATTTTTTGGTTTACTTAGATTGTTTTCATAATTGTAAATCTTTTGTTTTTGTTTGGGAGAAAATTACGTATTTATACATTTTTGATATAGTTTTGGTTGAATGAGTTTCAAAATTAAGCGGTTGAATTTTCATAGCAATATCATAATAGTTTTGGTTCATTTTGTGTTGATAAATTATATTGAATGATTTTAAATTAGATTGTCTATTGGTTCAAAGAATTTTCTTATTGAATAAAGTTGAAAAGTGATATATAAAATGAAGTTAAATTATAAGAGAATCTATAACAATATATAGACGTAAAGAAATTTAATTGACTCAAGATTTAATCTAACATTTTATTGTATCTCTATTTTTTTTAGAATTTGTTTTTACTTTATTTTTTGGTATGTTTATCTTAGATTAGATGACAACTACAATTTTATTCATAGATAGGATTACAAGTGTGATCTCATTCTTATTTTCTAAATTTTAAATCGTTTACATTTTAAAGGTAACAATACATGATTTATCTATCGACATGTGTAATATGTCTATTGTTCTACCCAATAATTTTACTACGCTTTTAACCTCAAGTAAATAAATTATGATGCTAACACTTAGCAATAATTTTTTTCTTTTCATATAAAGAATAATATGCACATTTGAAATAAACATCATTCCAAACTTTCTCATTGCATAACAACAAAGTATTATAACTTCCCATGGTATTGATATCATATTACATAATTTCATGATTACATTTTATCTTTTACAATCTTCCATAGAAATGGATACATAAATACTTGCATAGCTTCTATGAGCTCACTAGCATTAGGTATGTGAATGGTCCAAGTAGTCCCCCTTCCAAGTCTTGGCTGCCAACTGATGGGGAGAAGCATCACTCAAGTTCTTTTTTGCCAACCACGGACTCACTGCAGTCCGCTACACATCTACCACATATGGTAAGATGGCCCTCCCCTCGATGAAGAGATTGGTTTGGTAACCTCATAATAATAATGACCTTCTTTGAGCTTAATGATGTATCATGAACGTTTCTAGATCTGTCGTACAATGGCTGCAACCTACACATATGACAATCCCTATCTAGTACGTAACTTTGGATCATAGTGAACTGACAGTGTAAACAATGGCAACTTATACTACTTTGGCCAAAGTATTCATCACTCGAGATTGGTTTTGATTATGGGGGCATGAACAAATGAGGATATAGCTCTATCACGCATGACCTCTGGAATCTCAAAATGCAATAACAAAAAACTATCTCCTTCCCACTTCGCATGTTGCCTGGTAAATTAATAGTAACAGAGCAAAGGAATGATGGCACACACTTCAAGGTTTCATGTATTTGGTTTGCAAGAGAACAGTTTCAAACATATTTTGCAGCCTCCAACAAGGTATTTTGGATGTTGTGGTAGTGTTGTTGATATGTGGTTGTCATTGATGTCAAGACTATTAGCATTCTAATACGCTTAAGGCTGTATATGTCGAGGAGATTGAGAAAATTGTAAAATATATAGTTCAGGCAGCTAGTGGAGTTGAGAAAGTCAAAATGTTGGAATACTCTGTCTGTTATCTGAAGGTGCGCTTCAAAGGGTTTGTTGTTGAACCTTTCTAGTATGTTGTTCAAAAGTTTCGGAGGTGCGCATAAAGTTTTGTGGAAGTTATGAAGATTTGTATGCCTACAGTTATTTAGTTTTTGTAGACAGTGTTCCTAGTTGAAGCAGATGAAATTCTAGTAATCTCATGTGTTGTGCATGTATCTATGACACTCATGGATGAGTTCAGATCGTGCTCTATCCTTGTTGTACGTCCGTAACGATTGAAGTGTTTGTGATCAAAGATTTTTTCGGTATGTGCCCAAGTGTTCATGTTCTTGGCCGACATTGTGGTGTTAGCGTGTTGTGGATCCATGAAGATTAATATTTCATTGTTTGGCGTATTGGAGATGTTTGTTTGGGTCCTCACTATGTTGTGGTTGGCTTGTGTTGGTGTGTATTGTAATTTATTCATGTCTCAAAGCTGACAGTTGTAATTTACTCTCTCTTTGTGGCCGACTGATTAGTGGATATAAATCCGTATAGCGAATATATATATGAGATTGTTTTTCTCATTTAGAGAAGTGTGCTCAAGTGTACAAGTAATGTACAAGTGCGAATAAAGGTCAAATCATTCAGAGCAGAGTATGGAAGAGTTTGAGTAGAAGGGTGGAAGAGTTTGAAGAAGTGTTTTTGTGCCTAACCGAAACTGCCATCAAGCTTTTGCAGAAGCTATTTTCTCAGTTCATATTCATCAGATGGTTTTAATATGATTATTGTATGTAAGGTAGTGAGACTTCCCTTTGAGAAATGTGCTCTAGGCAGTGTGCCTGAATGCAAGTGCATTCTCTTTTTATTCTCCATTATACTTCTAACAGGGTATAATCTTATGGACTAACATCCACTGTGGTTTTTCCCCTAACAGGGTTTTCACGTATAAAATCTTGGTGTTCACGTGTCTTTGATATGTTGTTCTTATGCTTGCACTATAAATTGTCAGATATGTGATATAAAGATTGGTTAATGTTGCATAAGTTAGTTTTTGGTAACAACTAATTCACCCCCCCTCTCAGTTGTCTATCCTTGTCTTGCCAACAATTGGTATCAGAGCTAGTTCCTCTGAAAGAAGCTTAACAACTTGAGGTGATCCGAGATGGCATCATTTAAGAAGGATAGTCCTAGATTCGATGGTACAAACTAATCTCTATGGAAAGTCAGGATAGAATGTCATTTGAGGTGCATTGGTGAACCTTTCTGGCAGATGACACAAATTGCATATAATATTCCTCATAATGGTCCCTCCTCTGAAGATGAGATCAAGCAAGTAGAAATTAATACCAGATCAGTAGAAACACTGGTGAGTGCTTTGAAAAATTCAAAAATGACAAATGTGATGGGATTGAAGACTGCATACCAAATTTGGAAAAAGCTGGAAACATTATATGAAGGAGATGCACTAGTGAAAAGTGCTAAGCTACAAAGTCTAAAAGGAAAATGGGAGAGCCTGAAGATGAGTGAAGATGAGAACATCACTTCCTACTCACATAAGATAAATGAATTTGTGATAGATATTAGATGTGCTGGTGGAACTATGAATGATGATGAAATTATGGCTAAGATACTTAGATTTGTGCCCCCTTCCTACAAGACAAAAGCTCATGCAATTGATGAACTTAAAACAGTGACAAATATTACAAAAGACATGTTGATTGGAAAACTTGTTGCATTTGAATTAAGTGAATTCGATGAGTCTGCTCCTAAGACTGAGTCTGCTTTCAAAGCTACTGTATCTGGGAAAGAGAGATATGATTCAGGAGAAAGTTCTCAGAGAACATCCAGATATGAAGATGAGATGAAGCGAATTGACGATGAAGGAAGAGAGTTGGAAGAACTGCAAGCATTGATTGTGAAAAGAGAATCAAGAGGTCGTGGTAAGTACAAAGGAAAGTTACCTTTTAAATATTTTTCTTGTAGTAAGATAGGTCATTTTGCTTCTAGAAGTCCTGAAAGAGTTTCAAAGTATAAGCCCGAGAATACTAGATTTCAAAGAAAATGTTGTTATGCTGAAGAAGGTGTAACTGATGAAGAATCTGATAAAGAAACTAGAAATGAAGATGAAGGGGTATTTATTGCTATCAAAGAAAATGGTCAGGTGTCCACTGAATCTGCTAGTAATGTGAATGTTGAGAAAGCTCTTGCAACCAAAGTTGAAGAAAAAGATGAGTGGGTAATTGACAACAGATGCTCACATCATATGGCTAGTAACAAAAGTAAATTTGTAAGTTTGGAAAACTATGATGGTGGTGTTGTGAGTTCAGTGACAACACTTCTGGTGTGATTCGTGCCAGAGGCACTATTTCTTTTGGTGGTAAGCACAGTTTCTTTATGTAGAAGGCCTAAAGCATAATTTGTTGAGTGTTGGACAAATGGTAGACAAAGGCTACAATCTACATTTCAAGAATGGTAAGTGCAAAATAACAAGAAGTTCAGGAAATATGATTGCTTCAGGAACAAAGAAAAAAGGTAATATCTTTCATTTAAGTGTTGCTAGTCATAGTTGTTTGATTGCTCAAATTGATGTAAGTTGGTTATGGCATAGGAGGTTATGTCATGTGAACTTTGATAACATTGTCAAGATAAGCTCTACTCAAGCAGTCAGAGATTTACCTAAGTTAGTGAAGCCTACTAACACTATGTGAAAGGAATGTCGGATGGGAAAGCAAACAAGAAATTCCTTCCGGAGCAAACAGTACAACTCTAATGGAGTCCTGGATTTGATACATACTAATCTATGTGGTCCTTCCAAAATCAGAAGCCTACAAGGTGAAAGGTATTTTTATGTTACTCATTGATGATTATTCTAGAATGATATGGGCCACTTTCTTGAGAGAAAAACATGAAGCATTAGAAAAGTTTCAAAGCTATGGCAGAGAATGAGATAGGTCAAAATATCAAATGTCTAAGGTCAGACAGAGGTGGTGAATTTACTTCATGAGAATTCAATTATTTTTGTGAAGAGCATGGAATTCAAAAGCAATTATCTACTCCCCGAACCCCTCAACAAAATGGAGTTGTTGAATGAAAGAACATAACCATTCTAGATACTGCTAGAACCATGATGATGGAAGAAAATGTTCCTCATTTCTACTGGAGAGAAGTTGTAAGTACTATTGTGTACACCATTAACAGGGTGAACGTCAACAACAATTATGGTAAGACACCTTTTGAGCTATGGTTTGGTTATAAGCCTATTGTCAAATACTTCAAAAAAATTGGAAGCAAATGCTACATCAAGAGAGATGATGATATAGGTAAGTTTGATGCTAGAATTGATGAAGGAATCTTCCTAGGATATTCTACTAAGAGCAAAGCTTACCAATGCTTTAATAAAAGGTTGAAGAAAATGGTTGAAAGTGCAAATGTTAAGTTTGATGAAGATAATGATAAATCATTTAGAACTAGTGATTATGATTCAGATGATCAACATGATGATACTAACAATGATGCTCAAACACAAAATCAACTGCAAATTGTTTCGGTGAACCAAGGAAATCAAGAAGCAGAAGCAAGCAAAAATGCAAAAGAAAGAACACAAGAACAAGAGGTAAGAGAGAACTTCAAAACTCCTAAGTATGTAAGAAGAAATCATTCTAATAGTCAGATCATAGGAGACAAAAGAAAAGGTGTGCAAAATAGAAGAAGAATTCTAGAAGAATATTGTCTAATCTCTAAAGTTGAACCTAGAAATATTAGTGAAGCATGCAAAGATGAATATTGGATGGAAGCCATGAAAGAAGAACTATTGCAAATATAGAAGAATAATACATGGGATCTTGTTCCGAGACCTCAAAATAAAAATGTGATTGGAACCAATTGGGTTTTCCGAAATAAGCTAAATGAACAAGGTGATGTGGTCAGAAATAAAGCAAGGTTGGTTTGCAAAGGTTACTCACGGATGGAAGGTATTGATTTTGAAGAAACTTCTACTCCAATTGCTAGAATTGAGGCTATTAGATTATTTCTTGCTTATGCTACTTTCAAAAACTACAAAGTTTATCAGATGGATGTGAAGTCAACATTTTTGAATGGTGAATTAGAAGAAGAAGTCTATGTTGAACAACTAGATGGATTTTAGTTGATTGATGAAAAAGATATGGTATGTCGATTAAAGAAAGCCCTCTATGGACTAAAGCAAGCCCCTAGAGCTTGGTATGCTAAACTGGATAAATACTTGTTGAAACTTGTATTCAATAAAGGTACTGTTGACAACAATTTGTATTTCAAACTAGATCAAAGTAAAGAACTTATCATTAAAGTCTTTGTTGATGATATCATTTTTGAAGGTGATGATGAATTGTGTATGAAGTTTGTTGATGAAATAAAAATTGAATTTGAAATGTCAATGATAGGAGAGCTAAAATTATTTTTAGGATTGCAAATTACTCAATTGGATGATGGAATCTTTGTATCTCAATCTAAGTATGTGAAAGAGTTACTGAAAAAGTTTGGCATGGCGGATTCAAAGCCAGTTGGTACACCTAAGGTGATCAGATGCAAACTTACATAGAAATATGATACTCTGAAAGAAAATTAGACAAGATATAGGTCAATGATTGGTGGATTACTCTACTTGACTTAGACAAAGCCAGATACAATGAATGTTGTGTGCATGGTTGCTAGATTTCAAATTGATCCTAAAGAGTCCCATGTGTCTGTTGTGAAAAGAATATTCAGATATCTAAAAGGGGCAGTTGATCTTGGTCTTTGGCATCCCAAGAATGATGATCTTACTCTAAGTGATTTTATTGATGTTGATTGGGCAGGAGATGTAGATGACAGGAAAAGTACCAGTGGTGGTGCATTCTTCTTAGGTAAGAAGCTGGTATCTTAGTTAAGTAAAAATAAAAACTTGGTTTCATTATCTACTATTGAGGCAGAGTACATTCTTGTTGCAAACAATTGTACTCAAGTATTATGGATGAAGCAAATGTTGAGAGATGTCAGAATTGAGTATGAAGAACCCATTGCTATATTCTATGACAATTCAAGCGCCATTAACATTTCTAAGAATCCAGTGTTGCATTCAAATACAAAGCATATATCCATTAAGTATCATTTCTTGAGAGACAAAGTTAGTGACAAAGAAGTCAAACTGGAGTACATACCTACCAAAGAGAAAATTGTAGATATCTTTACAAAACCGTTTCCTAAGGATACTTTTGAGTACCTCATAGGAAAATTAGGGGTGATTTCCCCTCCTGATCAAAACTAAAGATGCAGGTGTTTGCATCAGTCCATGAATTCATTGCCATATCATATTCTGGATTGATGTTGTGGTGACTACTACTCAAGGGGAGTAGTCAGATGTTTCAAACTTGAGATCGGAGCATGCGTAACTTTTCAATTGATGTCAAAGGGGGAGAGAATCAATGCGAAATGGTGGGAAAGAAGAGCAATGAAGGAAACAAGAAAAAGTGCACAATCTCAGGGGGAAATTGTTGAAGAAAAAGTTAGTTGGGTTGATGGTATTTGTTTTCACATCATGTGTTGCCATCAATGCCAAAGGGGGAGATTGTTGGATGTTGTGGTTGTGTTGCTGATATGTGGTTGTCATTGATGTCAACACTATTAGCATTCTAATCTGCTTAAGGTTGTATATGTCAAGGAGATTGAGAAAATTGTAAAATATATAGTTCAGGCAGCCAGTGGAGCTGAGAAGGTCAAAATGTGGGAATACTTTGTGTGTTATCTGAAGGTGTACTTCAAAGGGTTTTTTGTTGATCCTTTCTAGTATGTTGTCCAAAATTTTTAGAGGTGCACATAAAGTTTTGTGGAAGTTATGAAGATTTGTATGCTTGCAGTTATTCAGTTTATGTAGATAGTCTTCCTAGTTGAAGCGGATGAAATTCTAGTAATCTCATGTGTTGCGCATGTATCTATGATGTTCATGGATGAGTCCAGATCCTACTCTATCCTTGTTGTACATCTACAGTGATTGAAGTGTTCTTGATCAAATATTTTTCTGCTATGTGCCCAAGTGTTCATGTTCTTGGGCGACATTGTGGTGTTAGCGT
The DNA here is from genome assembly GCA_007115665.2 of Sequoiadendron giganteum. NCBI lineage: Eukaryota > Viridiplantae > Streptophyta > Pinopsida > Cupressales > Cupressaceae > Sequoiadendron > Sequoiadendron giganteum. Next base: position 390,127,756 of record CM021100.1, read on the forward strand.
GTTGCAGATCCATGAAGATTAATATTTCATTGTTTGGCGTATTTGGAGATGTTTGTTTGGGTCCTCACTATGTTGTGACCGACTTATGTTGGTGCGTATTGTAATTTATTCATGTATCAAGACCAACAGTTGTAATTTACTCTCTATTTGTGGTCGACTAATTAGTGGATGTAAATTCGTATAGCGGATATATATATGAGATTGTTTTTCTCATTTAGAGAAGTGTGCTCAAGTGTACAAGTAATGTACGAGTGCGAATAAAGGTCAAATCATTCAGAGCAGAGTATGGAAGAGTTTGAGCAGAAGGGTGGAAGAGTTTGAAGAAGTTTTTCTATGCCTAATTAGAACTATCATCAGGCTTTTGCAGAAGCTATTTTCTCAGTTCATATTCATCAAATGGTTTTAATTTGATTACTGTATGTAAGGCAGTGAGCCTTCCCTTTGAGCAGTGTGCTCTAGGCAATGTGCCTGAATGCAAGTGCATTCTCTTTTTATTCTCCATTATACTTCTAACAAGGTATAATCTTGTGGACTAACATCCACTGTGGTTTTTCCCCTAACAGGGTTTCCACGTATAAAATATTGGTGCTCATGTGTCTCTGATATGTTGTTCTTATGCTTGCACTATAAATTGTCAGATCTATGATATAAAGATTGGTTAATGTTGCATAAGTTAGTTTTTGGTAACAACTGATTCAACCCCCCCCCCCTCTCAGTTTTTTATCCTTGTCTTGCAAACAGGTGTCGCAGTAGTGGTATTGGTGCTTCAAAGACAGGCACAACAACAAATGAACATGCATTTTATAAAGGAAATTTCAATGATAAATTCAGTGGTAATCAATCAAGGGCTTAGAGTATGAATTTTTCTTTGGCATTTAGGGCATCACACTTGCAGAATAGGCAAGTGAGAAAACCAGGCCCATGTTTTGGGTTTGAGCAAGGCTTGTTTGATGTGTCTGATGACGAGGGTCTCCAGATGGAGCCATAACATGTTGTCACCATTGCAAATGACGCCCTTGCTACTCTTTGACCACATTTTCCTATTTGTATCTCACCAACAACTCTAGAAGTTCGTTTGGATGGGGAGGGTTGCTTGTTTGATCATGCATTGATTTGTTATTTCATAAAGACCTGGCCAAAACTATGCGAATTGCACGCCTATGTTTCAGACAAATGGAAGGAATTCATGGAAGGTGAAATCAGTATTTACCCTTGTGCAAAGGGGCTTTTCATCTTAGAGTTTGATTCAAAGGAAGACAAGGAGTTGGTGTTAGAAAATGATCCATAGTTCTTTCAAGGAGAATTTTTGTGCATGAAACCATGGTTTCCCGATTTCAATCCATGTACATAAGTATTCACTACTGCCTTTTTGTGGGTAAGACTTCCTTATCTTCCTATTCAATTTTGGGAACTAGATTGCTTGAGGGCTATAATAAATAGCCTAGGAAAGTATTAATGTTCTTCTGAGGAAACCATCAACTACCAAAACTCAACATGTGCTCGTATCTACATTGAAATGGATTTTTCTAATGGTCTTCCCGCTGAGATATGGTGAAGGTGGGAAATAGATGTAGGAGGCAACCGATTGATTATGAAAAAATTGCTTTCAGATGTAGGAAATATTTCTCAATGAAACACTTATCTCAATGTCAGAAGTTTCATATTGTGGGGAACTCCAAATCATAATGGTGGATTGGGGTTGAATCTCAACACTATATCATCCCCCTAATCCACCCAACGACTTCATAAATACTTTAGTCTCTCCAAAGAAAAGCACTCCTTCCCTCAGCCTCCCAAGGATTGCAATTCACCTACAAAAGCATTTATAGTTCTCTCTAAGGGTAGTGAAGGTTCCATGATAGAAACTGCATTTTCTTTGAGCGTAGGTGGCGACGTCTTCTCTGGCTAATTTGTGGAAAATAGCAATGTTCCCCCTAAAATAGAACAGGAATGGAAAAAAAGTGAAAAAGAAGAAAACATTGTTAGCAAAATATAAGCACACTTTGACATTAAGATACTCTAAGAAGGCAAATTTTTTGGATAAGTAATACTTCATGTAATTTGGGGTCGAAATAAGTATTTGAAACATGTAATTTGATGCTCTAAATTAATAGAAAGAGTGCTATCCTCTTTGATAGTGATTTTCCTTATATATATATATATATATATACACATTTGAAATAAACATCATTCCAAACTTTCCCATTGTATAACAATAAAGTATTACAACTTACCATAGTATTGATATCATATTACATAATTTCATGATTACATTTTCTCTTTTATAATCTTTCATAGAAATGGATACATAAATACTTACATAGCTTTCATGAGCTCACTAGCACTAGGTATACGAATGGTCCAGGTAGTCCCCAAGTTCTAAATCTTGGACACCAATTGATGAGGAGAAGCATCACTCAACTATTTTTTCGTCAACCACAGACTCACTGAGGTCCCCCGCACATCTACCACATATGGTAAGATGGCCCTCCCTTCAACAAAGATATTGGTTTGGTAACTTCATAATAATAATACCTTATTTATGCTTGGTGGTGTGTCCTAAATGTTTCTAGATCTATAATACAATGGCTACAACCCATACATATGACAGTCCATGTCTAGTACATAAATTTGGATCATAGTGAACTAATAGTGTAAACATTGGCAACTTACACTACTTTGGCCAAAGTATTCATCACTCAATATTTTGTTCAATGTACCTCACATGCTCACCCACCTTCCTAGCTTGATTTTTATTTGACCATTCATACCCTATGCATAGGCTATCCCCTTCACTGGTTTATCCTAACCCCAAGAATAACCTATTACCTCTATGTTTACTATGATACTTCTACTCAAGTAACTCAAAGTAATTCTAAAATACTAATTAACCATATGGATTAAACATAATGTCACATCATTAAATGACACTATTTGAAAATTACATTCACAATAATAAAATTTCCTATATAAAAGTGTATTCCCAACAATGAATGACTCTGACCAAATGTATAATCTCATCAATAAATGACCTCATTCAAATGTATAATCTTCAACAATAAATGGCTTCAATCAAAAGCATAACATTTCAACTATAAATGACTTCAATCAAAGATAAAATCAACAATCAACAATCAATCCGATCATATAGGCTAATCTCAACCTATGTGTTTTAAACAAAGATCAAATAAACTATCCAATCAAGTAGGTTAATCTCAACCCAAGTCTCCATCAAAAGTTAAGCAATGATCAAGTGATCACTCAAGTTTAGTTTAACAATATGATTTGCATGATGTCACATCCTATTCATGATGACATGTCTTTTATAGCATCATTATTTTTGTATTGTTAACCTCACCATCCCCAAGCTTTATCCAACATTACGAGCTATTCTCAAGACATCAATACCCACATTTCACATTTCTTTCTACATACGTATAGTATAGACATCCCGTGCATATAATGATGACAACTATGTGTAGTATCAATAATTTGCATACATACACATATTTCCCATATATTGGGTCCATTCAAACATAACTATAAGATAGACTCTACAATGTAATGCACAACTAAGAAATACACAATCATCAACAACTTTACAACATACTCAAAAGTATTCTCTTTCAAAATAAACTAATTTATCCTTTCCAACATAAATACAAGGGTATAGAAACTTAGCCTACCTATATAATGCAATTCTCCTATTGATCAAGCTTGATTCATATCTTAGCCTTCCTCCAAACTCAACTTGTAACTATCACTTCTTCCCTTTAAAATTTCCCTCGAGACTTCTCACAAAAATCTCTCTAAAGCTCATAAAATAGCAACTCAAAAAATAATAACAAGAATGTAGATATGCGTCCCTTTTTGAGGTAGTTATATCCTTTATTTATACACAAAGGTCAACAACTAAAGTCTAGAAATGTAGGGTATCAATAATGACACTTCTCGGCTCAAAAGGTTTGACTTAGCAAGATTAAGAAAAGGTGGCAGCTATAAATGTTGTACAACAAACACATACATAGCCATGGTAAATGAGTCACTTAAACAAATGGATAATAAGAATGATAATAATAAAAATAAGTTAATTGTCTTCTACAAGTCGACTTACTTGGTTAACTGTACTCTTGACCATTTCTCATATTTCATAATGCTTCATAATCTGGAATTCATATTGTAAATTAGACTTCTAATCAATTCATGCTTCTCACAAGTTGGTGCCACATTGTTTCCTATGTGCCCTATTCTTTTGGCTATTGTTTACAATGACTTGGTCAAAGTTTCTTGTGTGTGGTTATTCATTTTTCCTTTGCATTGACTTAGTCTATATGGCAATTTACCTTACATGTTGGTTGGCAATTGACACTATTTGCTCTACCCAACACTTCCAAACTTCTTACTCAGTACTTTAGTTATTGACTAAGTCATGATCTGCATAGAATTGAAATATTTATCTAAGTTTGTACTTCTTCCATGACCTATATACGTTGCACTATTAGTGCGCATCTCATTCCTTAGCCACTCCGCTAGTCATGGCAGTGTGTGACTTAGATATTTTTATCATTTAAATGCCATATACTAGGTTGTGTGTGTTTATTATTTATGATGCTTATCATATGTTTAGAAGTTTAGCAAAGCATGTACTTTTACCTATTATTTTTCTTCTCTTTACAACATTGAGTATTATTATCATTGACAAGTAAATTGCAAGCTCTTTTAAGTGCAACAAAGAGATTATTATAGCCCGCACTATGTTTTCTTTCATAATACTTTTACATATAAAAAAACACTATATGCATATATATTATTAATATATATAATATAACCTTTATATTGTATATATATATATATATATGTATACATTAAAATATATTTTATTATATATATAATAATATATTCTAGCTGATTTTACCTATACATATGTCGTTTCTTAGCTTATATAATTGAACCACCAAAAACATATACTAACAAGGGAAAAAGGATTCCCTTACTAGGCTCTTAGGATTTTTCACCCTAAGAGCACTTGATTTGGGAATGACACTCTTTCCACTTTGTTGATATGCTTTTGGTGATTTCATTCAAAGGCAAGGATGGGATGGGATTTATTGATGAGGGTTTGTGAATGTGTGTGACATGTGGCTAATGCTGAAAGTAAAATGAAACTAATCTAAGTGTATGCAAATGTAAATAAAGAAAATCTAAACTAATGTAAACTACTCTAAACTATATGCCCTACATGTATGTAATACAAAAAGGAAACTAGAAAGTTCAAAAGGGGTGCACCTAGAAATATGATTTGACAGTTGAATGCTCTCAGAAGCTCTTGGAAAGTGTATGTTCTGATAAAAGGGACATTTACACCAAGTTGGGAAACCTAGTACTTCTATCGGGAAAATTTGACAGACTGGGTTTCGGGGAAAAGGGTGCCCAAAAATACAAAAACCCTTTTTCAATCCTAGTACAAGGACAAGGTCGCCACTAATGGTGACCTAGTCCTCCTAATACTTTATGAAGCTTGAAGGTCTAGTTTTGTGGGCCTGGGTTGGTACTTTCCTTCTCTGCAACAACTTGTGTCTGAAACTCCTGAAAGTGACCTGTAGCTTGTCCTTTTGCCTCACTTAGGGTTTGATGCCTGGATGTGACTTGAGAGGGATGTCTGTACTTTCTCCAACACTTTTCACTTCACCAAATCTAAGTACAAACCTGCAAACACACATGCAAAGACAAGGAGAACATTAGTGTTAGAGATTGGGGGTTTACCTTAGTCAAATCCCATTGATAGTAATTAAACTCAAATGAAATGGAAATCAAAGGAAAGATGATTGGAAGATAAAACAATGTAGATGCTCACCAAATCCTTTGTTGAAGATGTCTGCAACATGCAATGGCAGCTCCAATGGAGGTTGTTTGCGAAACCCTAATGCTTGTTTGCTTGCTTTGGAAGACTTGGAATGCAAGAGTGCTTGTTAAGAGGAGTGGGAGTAAAAAAATGAGAGCTAGGAGAGAAAAATGAGAGCTAGGAGAGGAAAAATTAGGATGAAAATACTTATTTGTACATTTGAAACCCTAATTTTCTCGAAAATGACTTATGATAGGCTGATCTTAGGGTTTTGGGGGAAAATTCCCGCAAGTTTTATGTTTTAACTTTGATTTTTATGCCTAAAAGGACTAGGTCGCCCAAAGTGGCAACCTAGTCCACTTGAGAAAATCCAAATGGTGGTCAGGAATTTAATTATGATTAACAATGTTGATTAGCTTTGCCTCCCGAAACACACTTTAATCGGGCCTAAAAGTACATTAAAGGGACAAAATTAGCATTGAAAAGGGTTAATTTAGGGGTGATAAGCCTAGATAAGTGTGAAAATGCATCCTTAGGAAGGTGTAAGAAGGTGTTATTTAAGTGAATTATGTCAGAAGGGTCTTAGAAAAGTGAAGAAATGTGTTACAACACTTCACAACACCTTAGTAAAACATTGTTAGATTATTGTTGAATTGCAAACTTACAAGGCTGAATCAAGGTGATCAAGGCCAAAATCCATTGAAAAAGGCCAAAATGAGTGAAAAGTGCCAAGGTATGCACTTTTTGGTGACACAATAATTATAAAATGTATTATTCGATATTCAAATTCAAATACATGTATATATATTTACACACATTTCGATAATAAAAATACATATATTTATATGCATATATACATATACTAATATGTATGTATGTACATTTTCATTACATACTACATACACATTTATTGGTATATATATATACATATATCACAAATATATATCATTAGTTCGATTTTTACATTTAAACACATATATTCACAATCCCATCGATCGACATATATGCATGAAGTGTGTATATCCCGTTGATAAAATATAAACACATAAGGAAGAACTCACATATGACAAGTGACTCAATCACATAACCCATTCAAAAAATTCATAAACAAGATCTCATCATCTTCTAAATCTTACTCAAACAAGGCTATGGATAACTTACCATTTCCCCAAACTATTGATTCAATTTAACTAAACTAAAGGTGAGTGTGTGAAAACTCAGTTTAGGTCTTATCAAAGGTTACCAGACCAAGCCACTCTCTTGAGTGATACTTCCCCTCTCTTTTGGGGGCTTGAACCTATTCCTGCTTTCATCTTAGTACAACAAAAGGTAGTTAGCCATTTCACATTAAATATATCAGCATCATAAAACAATTTCATTGACAAAGCATTAAAATATTCACATTACAATACATATTATTTCATCGCATTTCATCAATATTAAACATATTCATTCCTTTAAAAGCAATATCATCTTAATGCACATATTTCAATATTTCTTTCACCTAGTAACATATTAAAGTCACAATTTTCATTTATCAACATTTTTACTCATGAAGGTAAAAGTAACTCAATAACGATGAAACGGGGTGTAACATACTTCTCCCCTTATGAATCATCATCCCCGATGATTCAAAGAACTTAAATATATAGACAAATTCAACTAAAGGTTTTACTTCCCATTTCCAAGCCATCCAAGAATAAGTATGTTTCCCACTAATAATCGCTCATAGCATGACCCTTTGCATCCTTGTCCTTCTTGGACATTGCACTGAGTGACTATGCTAACGTATGGGGAGAACTTGTGTGCTTCACACATACCTTCCCTTTAAAGAACTATACATCGTGATTATATTAACTCCTTCAAGTACTTCATAAGTACATTAGTGACCATATCCTATATGACACCTATACCCTAGTGACTAGGAAACACGTTCTCAATAGCTAATAAAATAATCCTTAGCGTAATCCAAATAGGTAAGGAATGTTGGTGTATTTTACACTACACCGTGGGCCCCATCCTTTCCTTTGGTGTTTACGCCATCGTACAACTCAAAAGTTGAGACTTCCCATCATTGACACAACCATCAACCTTAAGCATAATTATACTGCTTCATAGTTTTAAGCTTTGTATCAACAAGTTTTTCTTGATCCTTCGATTCTATCTATGACAATTTTTTTAGTCCTAGCTTCTCCTAGCTTTTAGGAATTCAACCCTTCTTCCACAAATGGATCATTTATAATGATATACGTTTATTGTTTTCTAAAAAATATTCCTCAAATCCTCCAAGATTAGATTCATCCCTTTTTCCTAATTGGCTAACTTAAAGTAATAAACTGAGCATTCATTTGATTTCTAATTTTTCATAAGATGACCATGATTTATTCAAAACATTATCATTACTTGCTTGTTCCCATCTGAAACAAGCTTCTCAGGAACATTAAGCACTGCTTCACACAATATGTTGTTTAGGACTTATTTCCTATGATTTAAATTTCCTAATCAATATTGGTTATCTTGGTGAGTCTATCTAGCATAACATTATGTCAGTTCCATCGACATAGAAAGATCAAACTATTCTAATTATCTACCACTTCCTCATTGGAATTTCATAAGAGTATTCAAGTCCTATCGATGACGACATCCTATCTTCATCCTCTAACATACTAGATGACAACTTGCAACATCTTACTCTATCCCCTTCTAGATTATAGTGGTTTCCCATTCATCAAATACTTTGTCATTACTAGGTGTCCTAAGTATGACATCAATCTACCTCATCTCATTCCTTAATCTCCCAAAATTTGGTACTTATGTTCTTTTACAATTTAAAATAGTCCATCCCGACTAAGTGAAACCTCTTCTTTGGACTTATACTATATTTGGTTTTTGAAATATAATATTTAAATATTGATGGTGGAGCTAAACCCCTTACTCTTAGGACATCCATATCTTGGATTTATTTTATTTCCAAAGTTGTAATCTAATTTTTAACTCAATCTACTACTTCCAATGAGCATATATATACTATTTTGAGTAAAAATCCTTGTCTAATCATGTTGGCTTAACATTGTCTTCCAAAAGATGTCAAAAATTATTACATACCTAATTTCCAAGCATGAACATTTCACAATAACTCAAAATCATGAGTACATGAGTCTACCCTTCACTATTTCATAGGTGACAATCTGGCCTTCCATGATCAAGTATATTGCTTATCTTTCTCCAAAGTATCAATGATATTAACAATTTGTTCTTCTAAAATGATATATGGTATTTGCATTGTCAATATTTATTTCTCATTGGTCATAAACCTTGGAATTCCCTCTACCTTTCCCCAATAATTCCAATACCTTATCCTTTTAACTTTACCAACCTTGTCGCAGTCATATAAGACTTCAACTCTAGGTCTTTGAATCATGACTTATGAAGAAGTCAAAAGTTCTTCTAAATTAAAAATACATTAATAAAATTCATTGCATTGTGTACTTTATCTGAGTCTATGTACTCTCCTTCTTCCCCCCTTAGTGTTTCCATGATATTAGATCATCTTAAATTTGAACTCTTAGCAAACATTTTCTTTCCCCAAATTGAATTGATTTATCATTCCTTGTTGTTGGAATTTGATAGTTGATTAACTATTACTTGCCTTTCTTACCCTCCATGGTATGCCTTGAATATAATTTTTCATTCCCAAAATTGGATTCATCATTGCCCTTTAATCTCTCAGAATCAATAGTTGGATCCATCATAATGAGATCTAATGAAAAATCAACAACTTTACAAGCTAAGAGGTACTCTAGTATTTCATTCCAATTCTCTTTTCCAGGAACATTGATAGCTTTTTAATCTATACTAAAAGAATATCTTGTATCCGAAAATCCCCACTTGTTGATGTGTTAACAAGCTTGCATAATGATTCCTATATCAATTATGTCTTCTCCTTTGTGAGTTGTTTCCAAATTATTCTTTTGTTTTGAAAAATAGTTTCCCTCCATAGCCAATTTCCTTTTGGAACATTTAAACACAGGCTTACTTTCATTGACAAGTTGGTAAGTTCAATCTGTACTTCAACCAAACTATACTCTATCTGAGCCTTTATTAGATTTAATCTGATTCACTTTTTCAATTCCCAACTTATAATCATCTTTCTAAGTGATTTTGTCCCATTCTTGGTAACTTGTTTTCTCATATCTTTAAACATTCTAAAGTTGTTTGGTTTCCTTTTTCCTTATTATAATCAGAACTCCAATTTTGATCTTGCCTATTTCGGTTGGTGGAATCATGTAAGCTTTCATCTTCTCATTTTAAGTTGTTTCCCTTTACTGACCAATCTGGTCTCCAACCTTTATTTTAAAGTGCCAACTTTCATTCTTGATTCCAATTATCATCGAAAGATGTTAACCTTGTACTAAATCATATTTGTCAAGGGCTTTCCAACCTCTTGGATACCTCTCTAGTTGATTTTGATTCTCAAAATGTTGACTTCCTACTTCAACCGAAATTTCCATTGTATGCTAACAATTAGTTCTTTTTTCCAATAAAGCACACTCATAGATTCATAGTATTCTTACTAAGTAATCCCAAAACCCTTAACTTAACTCTTTGCATCTTTAGGTTGCTATCAATAAGGGGGATTACTTCAATTCTCCCTATCCCTCAAGGTCATTAAAACTATTTCATAAGGTGAAGGTACTCATTGGTGATCCTTCATAAACTTCCTCCCAAACCTGGTTGCATAATCTTCTGCAATCCAAAGATATATCCTAATAAGTTGTTGGTTTAGGAGTTTTCAACTCCAAGAACAATTCTTTCCTAGTCCCAGACTTTAAACAAGTTTTTCAGGAATCTTAACTCCCCTTTTTGTTTCACCTTTGTTCCTTTCCTCTTGCCATCTTCTAGTGTAAGAACTTTTCAATCTTTAACTTCCAATAAGGTTTATGTTTTACTTACATAATGAGACCATAGGTTCCAGAGCTGAACCTGGTAGATTTGATAGCACGTGTAACATGACCATTATTTTACCCAATAATTTTACTACACTTTTAACCTCAAGTAAATAAATTATGATGCCAAAACTTAGCAATACAATTTTTCTTTTCATATATAAGAATGATATGCACATTTGAAATAAACATCATTCCAAACTTTCCCATTACATAACAAAAAATTATCACAACTTCCCATAGTATTGATATCATATTACATAATTTCATGGTCACATTTTCTCTTTTATAATATTCCATAGAAACAGATAGATAAATACTTACATAGCTTCCATGAGCTCACTAGCACTAGGTATATGAATGGTCTAGGTAGTCCCCATCCAAATCTTGGTTTCCAACTGATGAGGAGAAGCATCACTCAAGCACTTTTTTGTCAACGATTGACTCATTGTGGTCCTCCGCACATCTACCACATATGGTAAGATGGATCTCCCTTCAACAAAGAGATTGGTTTGGTAACCTCATAATAATAATGACCTTCTCTGAGCTTGGTGGTGTGTCCTAAAATCTTGTAGATCTATCATATAATGGCTACAACGTACACATATGATAATCCCTATCTAGTATGTAAATTTGGATCACAATGAACTAACAGTGTAAATAGTGGCAACTTACACTACTTTGGCCAAAGTATTAATCACTCGATATTTTGGAGTGTGCATCACACACTCACCCACCTTCCTAGCTTGATTTATATTTGACCATTCATACCCCATGCATAGGCTACCCCCTTCACTGGTTTATCTTAACCCTAGGAATAACCTATTACCTCTATGTTTACTACGACACTTCTACTCAAGTAAGTAATTCTAACATACTAATTAACCATACAGATTAAACATAACATCATATCATTAAATGATGCTATTTGAAAAATACATTCATAATAATAAAAGTTCCTATTTAAAAGTGTAATCCAAACAATGAATGACTTTGACCAAAGGTATAATCTCATCAATAAATGACCTCATTGGAAAGTATAATCTTCAAAAATAAATGACTTCAATCAAAATTATAACCTTTCAACAATAAATGACTTCAATCAAAATAAAATCAACAATCAACGGTCAATCCAATCATGTAGGTTAATCTCAACCTATGTGTTTTAAACAAAGATCAAATTAATGAAACATAGAAAAATAGGATAGGGCTCAAACACATATGGTTTTATACTAAATTTGGAATGTTTCACCAAAATTATTATAATAGAAAGGGAAAAATGGGGTAAATAAACCTACACATTCTTCTATTTGTTTCAGGAAATGAGATCCCCCAAGTTAAAATCCACTTTCAACCCTTAGGTGAGTGAATTCTTTGAGGAATCTTTCAATTTCCCTTTTTGTGTTAGGACGGGGGTATGAGTTAAACAATGTACTTTGGGGAGAAGATTAAAAATAGCAAATTAACTCCAAATTGTGATCTATAAAGTGCATTCAGAATATTAAGCATAATACTGATGGAACCTATAGACTTTATGGAGAATCTAGAAGGGATAAATCTTGTGTACATCTCACAAAAAGTGATTTTTCAAAGCCATATGAGGACTCATTTACCCTATGGTGAATGGGTCCTAGCTAGGGCTCCTGAAAATCTATTTCTGGTTCTTTTATTTTGTCTTTGCACTCTCAGATTCCTAAATCTTGCAGTTGGAAAGCCATAAATAAATTCTATAGGTCAGTTTTCGTGAAATAACAAGAATGGTGACAATAAATGCAACTTTGCAATTTTGGTCTCCAAAAGATCTTCCACCTAAAACCTGCAATCACACATCAAGAGAGAAACATGTTTTTTTTAGGTGAATGGGGGTTTACCTTGTTCAAGCCCTATTTTGGTAATTAAACCTTGTAATGAAATGAAATAGCATGAAGGAATGATGAATGAACAAGCAATGTCACAACTCACCAAACCCTAGTTTGAACCTTGATAATGGAGGTTTGCAACTTGCATGAAATGGCTTCAATGCATGTGGATCTTGATCTTGAAACTTGATTTGAAACAATGCCTTTGAATGCTTAAATGGATCTTGAACACTACATCAACATATTAGCTCAAATAACTATGCATGATGCAAGAAATATTTGACATGATAATGGGATCTTGATTGCTGCAATAATCTTCAATAAATTTTCCCTTGAATGCCTTGAAAATTCTCTTGAAATGCTCTTGTGAAAATATTCTACTCTTGATCTCATGAAAAATTGCTAGGTGAAACATGGTGAAATGACCTTATATTTATACATGTATCTTAACATCAATTCTCAATATTCAAATATCACAAGCTGACATCTAAATACACATTTGAAATAATTGAAAAACTAGCAAAAACATATTTGAAATTTAGGTCCTAGGCCTAAGCGAGGACCCATTTTCCCTATGGCGAATGGCTCCTACATCACTTACCTAGGACACACATTCTTCAAGGATGAGTGTTATGTTATATCATTAATGAATGTCGGGTTTTCCTCTTTGGAAAATGTAATTAGTTAGGCTTGGATTTGAATTAAAGGGGCCAATTAAGACATAATTGCCCTCAATTAATTATTAAATCCCTAGGTTACAGTGTGTAACGTAGAAAAAGTATCATTTTTCATGCTCATTTGGGCCTTTTCTTGTGGTTTTTGGCCTATTTTTGCCTAGATTTAATGTAGTAATATGGCCAACACATTCACATTAGGTCTTGGACCCTTGCAAATCAATAATAATTCTATGGTGTCTTACAAAAGTGTTGTAACCCACTTTCACACTTTTCTAGGACCCTTTTATTATAACTTACCTTAAAAACCTCTTTTTACCCCTTACCAAGCCTTATTTCAAACTGTTGTAACAAACTCTCACACTTTCCTCGACTTTTCATCAATAATTTGACCCTTTCTTATGATAAAATGACCCCTTAATGCACTTATAGGTCCTACTTAAGTCTGTTTCGGAAGACAATCCTGTTAAGCAACATTAATCACACTTTGATTCCTGACACCCACTTAAAATTTCCCAAGTGGACTAAGTCACCACCTTGGGTGACTTAGTCCCATTTGGCATAAAAATCAAATTTAATCCAAAATTTTGGCGGGATATTGTCTCCTAAACCCTAAGGTCAGCCTGTGATGTGTTATTTTTGGGAAATTATGGCACAAAATATATAAATAAATGGTTTTCCCCTCATTTTCACCCTAACTAGTTGGCTAACTTATTCACTCATCACTCATCCTTTATTCTTCTTAAGCAAGCTAGGGTTTGAGCATTCTAAGTCATCAAGCAAGCATTCAAGATCAAATTCTTCATTACTGCAGACATTCAAGATCTCTCATCATGACAAGGTACTAGTTCCATTGTCTCATATTTCATGCTTCATTATCTTTTTTATTCACTTGATTTAATTATCTAAATGGGGTTTGACTAAGGCAAACCCCCATGCCTTGACAATCAACATTTCTCTTCCTCTCTTTGTGTGTTTTCAAATTTAGGTACTTTAAGAGTTTAGAAATCATTGAAGAATGGATTGAAAGCTTGTTGAAGAATCTCCTTGTTGGCTAGGGAAAAATATCTACAAAAAGTCTCTTACAGTGTCGAAAACCAAAGTTTCAAAACTAGATACCTGGAGGAGTAGAAAGTGAAGACCGAGGGCTTTTGTTTCCACTTTCAAACTTTCAAAAAAGCTAAAGTGGACTAAGTTGCCATTAGTGGCAACTTAGTCCTACTTCACATGTTTTTGGGAGATTTCTGTGGAACTGGATACCCATTTGGCCGAAATGGGCTCCAGTGCAGTTTTCTAGATTTGGGACTAAGTCGCCCAACTTGGTGGAAGTGTCCTAGTAAGCTAAAATTTCAACATCAACAACATTTCTAGTCTCTTTCCCAATCTGAAACTCATTCCTAGGTACACAACTTTCATTTCCCTATTTTTTTTTGTGCTTCATAGTCATTTCCAGGTCATTTAGTTTATGTTTGCATATCACAATGTGTTCTCAAAAAAAGTGCATTTTCTAAGTTTTACATTAGTATTTGATTTCCTTTATCCATTTCCAGCATTTAGATCTTTGCACTCAGACACATTCACACACACACTTTACATTATTATTTTAATGTAACATTGCCATTTTGGTATCCCTCTCTCCTTTGAGGTGAAAAACCCTAGAAGTGTTAGAGAACCCTAGGTGGTACCAAAATCTATGATACAATGTGAAAGTGTAAAGGTACACCTTACAACACCAAAAATAAAGCACAATTAAGTCCATTTTATTTAAATAAGGTCCTAAACTTAATTTGAATATGTAAAATACATATTACAACACTAAATTGAGGCATAAGTAAGCTCATTTTAATATTATTTATTTATTTCCCAAATTAAGTGTGAAAAAGGTATACTTTTTCCTTCACTACATTTAGCCCCTACTTTAGTGAGAGTATGACCACATGTAAAACTCACACTAAAGTAGACATTCAAGACACATGTATGCAACAATGAAAAATATACTCAATCATACAACATCAAAGATCAGTAAGATCAAGCCTAAACTGTCTGATGCAATGTGGAACACATCTAATCTTTTTGTCGTGTGCTCACTCCAAGGTAGTGAAACCTCAGGCTATCCACTAGGTGAGTCTCCCAAAGGGTGGCATATCATATCAAAGTTGTCCCTCTGATAAGTTCAATAAGATTCCACAAGACAAGGTTTCATGATTCATAAGGCTTAATATGTTGCATTATGCTAAGCACCTATGAACAATAGAAGGCTCCACTGGCAAGCAAGGTGTGTTATGCTTGGTGGCCTTGAAGAGGGTTTTTGGCTCCATAGGGCTTAACAAGCTAAATTATTCTAAGCACCTATGAAAAAGGAAAGGCTCCACTGGCAAGCAAGGTGTGTTATGCTTGGTGGCCTTGAATAAGGTTTCAGGCTTCACAAGGTTAACAAGTTGTATTATGCTAAACACTTATGAATAATCATGCAAGTAAGTTTTTTTGTTCAAATGGATTTTTCTTAGTTTGTGTAAGGTCTTCTTCTTAGGGAACATCATGCATAATGCCTCCAAGAGAGGAAAAGTCAAGAGTAAAAGATACACTTTTTTAGGGAACACAGTGTGTCGCATCACTACTAAGAGGAAAGTCATATGCTAAGAAATATCACACCCTTGGAGGACATCAAACCCAATGAAACCACCAATAAAAGGACGCGTCATAGGAAGAAAGAAAATCACACAAATAAACATGAGTTCCGATGTATGCCCCCACTTTAAAGAAATTGCTAACACCATTGCTATGAGCAATCCACTTTAAAGTAGAAGAAGAAATGAGAGCTTATTCGGAAAGCCCTATGCCAAGTCATATGTTCCCAAATGAAACTACATCATGAATAAGGTGTTGCCCCCAAAATGCAATACTAAACATAGAAAAAAAGGTACGCCACATGTGAGCCAACTTAAGGCATGTCGTACATATCCCAAGCTTGCTCTTATATATACATGGAAGGCAGTAAACTAGCCAAAAGAGATGACAACAAGTGCCATACAAGGACAAGGATATCTAACCCCTTGCCCCCACTTAGTGCAAGGAAAGGATGAGCTGAGATGATTGACGAGGAAAATGATAAAATGAAAATCGGTATCAATTAGAGGAACTAAGTGCTTCAACACAAGGAAGAGCACCACAATCCTTAAGATGTTGAATTTTATTACCCAAATCCTTACATTCACTAGTAGAATGACCATGAACTCTATGATATTCATAAAATGAACTCTTGTAGTAAAATTTCTTTCATGTTCTTGGAGGGAGAGATATCAAACGATCTTGGACGATCCTCGACAAGATACTCTCTTGATCAACAGTAGGGGATATTTATTTCTTAGCACAATATGCCATACACACAATAAATGATAAGGCCTTAGATGAAGATGTAGATAAAGGTGGTAAACCTAGATCTTTCTTGAAAGAGTATGGTATAGAATTCATTTGTTCTCTATCATTGTGCTCCATGTTTTCATTGTATCCATGTTTAGGAAGGAGTTTGTATCCAAGACCATAACATTCTTCCAACTCAGATGAGGAGGTTTTATGCTTTTGAGAAGGATTGGATTTTTCACGAGGACACAAACTCTTTTTAGGTTTCTTGAAGTTATGCATATTCCTCTCATGAGGGATGGGAGTTAAAGATCCCCCATCACCACCATGGGGTGATGTTGTTGATGTAGAACCAAGTTGAGAAGATGAAACACATGATTCTATAGGTGTAGATTGTGAGATTTTGTACTCTCCCATAAAGGAGGGTTTAAAATCTAATGAACCCCAATCATCACTAGAACATGTGTTTGAAAATGAATCATTTTTATATGACTCTTTGGACTTTGAGGGTGAGATTTTGGACTCTTTGTTGAAAGGAGGCGTAAAATATAATGACCCCTAATTATTACTAAAGAGTTTTGTTTTAGGTGAAAGACAATTAGGATTAACATCAACTTATATAGGTTCTAACTTTGAGGGTGGAATGAAATTATTAGGGGAGTTGTAAGTGTTATGACCATGTTTAGCTTGTGATTTATAGCTTCATTCATCTACTTCAACCATATATATCTTGTTGTTGTATTAAAATTTCATCTCACAGTGAAGAGTAGATGGGACTCCTTTCATAACATGAATCCATGGTCTCCCTAGGAGAAGGTTGTATGAAAGAAGTCCTGGCATGATATGGATAGGGGCAAGCAACACTACAGGTTCGACCTCAATAGGTAATGTGATCATTCCTAATGGTTGCCTATTAAAATTATCAAATACACATCATTAAGCTAAATAAGCCTCTTGTCCACACCAATTTTATCTAGGAGGTCAATGCTACAAACATTAAGACCTACTCCATTATTTATGTGAGTGCATCTAACTGTGGTTTCATTAATGATCACCTTTATCATTAAACCGTCATTTTTATTTTGTATCTCAAGTGAGGACAATTCATGTTTAGGGAATGTGATTTCTAACTTTGCCACTTGCATACAATCAAAAGAGGACACTACTTCATTCAATTTCACAAAAGATTGGATATCATTCTTCTTTATCTGCAACATTTCTTGGAGTATCCAATTGTATGTAAGTGGTATTTTAACAAGATCCCATAAGGATATCTGAGCGGGAGTATTTTTAAACTATCTTCAACTAAATTATGTAAAGGCAAATGAGGAGCACTAGGCAAGATAGGTTGAAGCAATGGTAATGAAGTGGGAGTGGTTTATGGTTGCCACATGTTAGAGCAATGTTATTATAACTCAGTCACTGCGAAACATTGTTACCATCAAGTTGCATTGTAAATTTTATGAAATCCCTTAGGGATAATGGTTCCTTTTTAGGTGGTTTTATAATGGGAGGTGACTTCAGGGGATCGCTAATTAAAGGAAATCCAATTTGTGCCATCATAACCTCAACAAATTTATCTTTATTTTCATGGTCTCTTAGTGAAGGGGAGTCTAGTGTCACTTCAATATCTTCATCTAAGAAAGCCACATTACTATTGTTTGAAAGAAGACATGTGTCAATGTTGTCATTTTTTTGCACCATGATATCTTCCCTAGTAGGAGAGGTTTTAGGAGAGCAACAAACTAGATGTTCATGACATTCAATGGTTGGTTCTTCTAAAATAACTTCATCAAAAGTAGGGGAGTCATCAATGGTTGGACTGTATTTCTTATCAATGATGGCACTCTTGTTCAATAACGTTTTCCCATGTAGTGGAAGAGAAACAAATAGGATTCTCATAACTCTCATTGATTGAGTCTTCTAACACCAAAATATCTTCTTCAAAAATTTAGGAGAGATATTGGGAGAAGACCGAGTTTGATTGTCATGATTGTCCACTATTGTATTCTATTTCGTTAAAACATTCTCATAAGTGGGAGGGATGAACTTTTTCTTAGCATGCTTAGAAAGGTAAGATACTAACATTGTGTGCCCAAAAAATGAAAAGAAATTTCATCCATTTTATGCAATGCTTCAAGAATGTAAACATTGTGTACCCAAAAATGAAAAACACTTTTATCCAACTTACGTAAATTTTCAAGAATATAAACAATGTGTATCCAAAAATGAAAATTACTTTTATCAAACTTATGCAAAGCTTCATGAATATAAACATTGTGTATGCAAAAGTGAAAAGTACTTTTATCCATATTTTGCAAAGCTTCAAGAATGTAAACATTTTCAGATTTGATATTTTTGCTACTGAAATGAGCTTTGGAATGATTAAAAAATGACTACACTAAATGGATGCTTTGACCTAGATGCATAAAACAAAAATTCCTAAAATTTTCCAGACTGATACTATAGGTTACTAGAAAGCCTGTGAAGTGTAGAAAACCAAAAAAAGCTCATAAAAGTTGGTATTTTGTAGGCCTCCAAGGACTCATTCGCCCAAGGGAGAATGGGTCCTAGTACAAGGTTTTTTAAAATTGAAAAATGCAATTTTTGAGTGATTAGATATGTTCTCTGTTTCAGGTCTCAAACTAGTATTTCTATAACATAATTTTTTGAAATTTGATGTGTAAATGCAAGTAAAACTAATGACAAATGATGAACTATGTGACACTTTTTGAAATGCAAATTTGATCCAATTTTTGAATACAAATGATGAAAAGTACACTAATATGCAAACACTATGCAAATTTAATGTAGTATGCATAAAAATTAATGAATTTTTCAGATTTAAACAATGCAAAAATGAAAATTTAAACCCCTATATGCAATGCAAACTAATGAAAAATATAAAGAGACCTCAATGTAATGCAACTAATGCAAACCTAATGCAATCTATTGAAAAACTTAGATCTAGGGTTAAAAGGACTCCAATTTTCATAATGTTGTTGTAGAAGGTCGAGTTCACCAAAATAAAACATAGAAAAATAGGATAGGGTTCAAACACATAGGGTTTTATACTAAATTTGGAATGTTTCACCAAACTTACTATAAATAGAAAGGTAAAAATGGGGTGAATGAACCTACCTATTCTTCTATTTCATTTAGAAAATGAGATCCCCCAAGTTAAATTCCACTTTCAACCCTTAGATGAGTGAATTATTTGAGGAATCTTACAATTTCCCTTTTTGTGTTAGGACAGGGGTATGAGTCAAACAACACTTTGGGGAGAAATATTAAAAATAGAAAATTAACTTCAAATTGTGATCTATAAAGTGCATTTAGAAGATTAAGCATAATATTGATGGAACCTATAGACTTTATGAAGAATCTAGAAGGGATAAATCTTGTGTACCTCTCACAAAAAGTGTTTTTTTAAAAGCCATTTGAGGACTCATTCACCCTATGGTGAATGGGTCCTAGCTAGGGCTCTTGAAAATCTATTTTTGAGTTCTCTTATGTTGTGTTTGCACTCCCAGAGTCTTGAATCTCATAGTCAGAAAGTTGAAAATAAATTATGTAGGCCAGTTTCTGTGAAATTGCAAGAATGGTGACAACAAATGCAACTTTGACAACTTTGCAATTTTTCTCTCCAAAATATCTTCCACCTAAAACCTGCAATCACACATCAAGAGAGAAAAATGTTGTTTGTTAGGTGAATGGGGGTTTGCCTTGGTCAAACCCTGTTTTGGTAATTAAACCTTGTAATGAAATGAAATATCATGAAGGAATGATGAGTGGACAAGCAATGCCACAAATCATCAAACCCTTGTTTGAATCTTGATAATGGAGGTCTACAACTTGCATGAAATGGCTTCAATGGATGTGGATCTTGATCTTGAAACTTGATTTGAAATAATTCCTTTGAATGCTTGAATGGATTTCGAACACTACATCAACATATTATCTCAAATAACATGCATGATGCAAGAAAAATTTGACATGATAATGGGATCTTGATTGCTGCAATAATCTTCAATAAATCTACCCTTAAATGCCTTGAAAATTCTCTTGTGAAAATAATCTTGATCTCATGAAAAATTACTAGGTGAAACATAGTGAAATGAACTTATATTTATACATATCTTAACATTAATTCTCAAAATTCAAATATCACAAGCCAACATCTGAATATGCATTTGAAATCATTGAAATACGTCAAAAAACATATTTGAAATTTAGGTCCTAGGCCTAAGTGAGGATCCATTCGCCCTATGGAAAATGAGTCCTAGGTCACTTACCTAGGACATACATTCTTCAAGGATGAGTGTTATGTTATATCATTAATGAATGTTAGGTTTTCCTCTTTGGAAAATCTAGTTTACTAGGCTTGGATTTGAATTAAAGGGACCAATTAAGGCATAATTAACCTCAATTAATTAATAAAGTCCTAGGTTAGTGTGAAAGTGTAAAGGTACACCTTACAACACCAAAAATAAGGCACAATTAAGTCCATTTTATTTAAATAAGGTCCTAAACTTAATGTGAATATGTAAAATACATATTACAACACTAAATTGAGACATAATTAAGCTCATTTTAATATTAATTATTTATTCCCAAATTAAGTGTGAAAAAGGGATACATTTTCCTACACTACAGTAAACTATTCAACCAAGTAGGTTAATCTCAACCTAGGTCTCCATCAAAAGTTAAGCAATGATCAAGTGATCATTCAAGTTTAGTTTGACAATATGATTTGTGTGACGTCATATCCTATCCACGATGACATGTCTTTCATATCATCATTATTTTTGTATTGTTAACCTCATTATCCCCAAGGTTTATCCAACATTATAATCTATTCTCAAGACATCGATGTAACCCATATTTCACATTTCTTTCTACATACGTATGGTATAGACATACCACATATATGATGACAACTACGTGTAGTATCAATACTTCACATACATACAAATCTTTCCCATATATTGGGTCCATACAAACATAACTATAAGATAGATTCTACAACATAATGTACAACCAAGAAATACACAATCATAAACAACTTTGCAACATACTCAAAAGCATTCTCTTCCAAAATAAACTAATTTATCCTTTCCAACATAAGGACAAGGGTATAGAAACTCAACATGCCTGTATAATGCAATGCTCCTATTAATCAAACTGGATTCATAGATTATCCTTCCTCCAAACTCATCTTGTAACTATCACTTCTTCTCTTCAAACTTTTCCTCAAGACTTCTCAAAAAAATCTCTCTCAAGCTTTCTCTCTCACTCAAAAAATAAAAAAATAGCAACTCATAAAATAATAAGAATGTAGATATGCGTCCTTTATTGAGGTAGTTAGCTCCTCTATTTATACATAAAGGTCAATAATTAAAGACTATAAACAGGGTATCAAGAATGACACTTCTCAGCTCAAAAGGTTCAACTTAGCAAGATTAAGAAAAGGTGGAAGCTATAAATGTTGTACAATAACACATACACAACCGTGGTGGATGAGTCGCTTAAAAAAATGGACCACAAGAATGATAAGATCAAAAAAACAAGGTAATTGTCTTCTACAAGTTGACTTACTTAGCCAGCTGCACTCTTGACTATTTCTCATATTTCATAATGCTTCATAATCTGGAATTCATATTGCAAATCAAAATTCTAATTGATTCATGCTTCTCACAAGTTGGTGCCACATTGTTTCCTACACACCCTATTTCTTTCACTATTGTTTGCAATGACTTGGTTAAAGTTTCATATGCGGGGTTATTCATTTTTTCCTTTGCATTGACTTAGTCTATGACAATTTACCTTACACGTTGGTTGGCAATTGACACTATGTGCTTTACCTAGCACTTCCCAACTTCTTAGTCAACACTTTAGTTATTGACTAAGTCATGATCTTCATAGAATTGCAATATCTATCCAAGTTCATACTTCTATGACCTATATACGTTGCACTATTAGTGTGTATCTCATTCCTTAGCCACTCCACTAGTCATGGCATCGTGTGGATTAGATCTTTTTATCATTTAAATGCCATATACTAGGATGTGCATGTTTATTATTTCCAGTGCTTATCATTTTATAAGTTTAGCAAAGCACGCGCTTTTACCTGTTATTTGTCTTTTCTTTACAATGTTGAGTATTATTATCATTGGCAAGTAAATTGCAAGCTCTTTTAAGTGCAATAAAGAGCTTATTATAGCCCATGCTATGTTTTCTTTCAGAATACTTTTACATATAAAATAACACTATATGCATATATATATTATTAATATTTATAATATAACATTTATATTATATGTATATTAATATATTAATATATATATATATATAAATTAAAATATATTTATTATATATACATATATATAATAATATATTCCAGCTGATTTTACCTATTCATATATCATTTCTCAGTTTATATAATTATAAAATGTATTATTCGATATTTGAATTCAGATACACGTATATATATTTACATACATTTCGATAACAACAATATATATACCTATCTATAGCCTATCATGGATTGAAGATGGCTCAATCTAAAGGCTTTAGGAAGGTGTGGCTGAAGGGAGAATCTCTAAGAATTATCAATAATTTGAAGAAGTCTTTTGTCCCCTCTTAGAGTGTTGAGTCCCTTATTTTGGATGCCATTGGAATTTTAAATTCTTTTGATGAATTTTATATTTCTCACATTGTTAGGGAAGGCAATGGTCTTGTGGATGTCTTTGCTAACTTTGGTCTTAGCAGCAATAGGTTTTGGGATGTGGATGATCCCCTTCCTATTAAGGCTTTGGCTTGTCTTAACAATGATTACCAAAGATGCTAAGTTGGATGGCGATTTCATCGTGATTTATGCTCACATGGCCCTGTTCACGTGGCAAATTATTGTTTGGAGTGATTGTGAGTTGGATCATGCTTTGGCTTATGTTAATTTGAGTAACCTCCATATAGGGTGGCCTTCAAGGTTAATAATGACCCTCTGCCACCATGGATTGTGGGTATTTTATAGCTTTCATTCTCAAGGATTCTCTTAATTGTTTGTAAAGTTCTCGAGCTCTTGGGTTTTGCTAAGCTTGTGAGGGTAGCGATAGAAACAGGGCGAAGCCTTTCTCCTGTGACACCTTGAAAAATAAGATTGAAGTGTGGGGTAGGTTGCAGAAGGGTGAGCTCATGCCATACTTGGAACAACTTCATGGGAACGATCTACTGGCTATGACTGTGTTTGCTAAGGGATGAACTAATAGGGTTTTGAAGTTGTGTGGTACTGAATTTGATACCAATGAGGATTTCATAGCAAACATTAATGATCTTTCCATGGAGGGCAGAAAGGTGTTTAGAGATAAGAAGGAATCTAATGTTGTAATGAAGATTTTATTTAAAGGGGATGAAGAACTAAAGCTCAAGCATTCTAAAAGTGGTGGGTATCAGTGCAGTTCGATCAAAGCATTGTGGGGAGATGTTGTTGAAGAATTGATGAGGGAAATAACCTTAGAAGGTCAGTTCTCTGCTATAAATGGTTATCATTTTGTTTTGTTGAATCACTTTCGTCACAAGAAGAAATCTTCCTTTCCTTTCTATCTCTTGGCTTCTTTGGAGAGTGGTCTTAAGGACCATAAAAGAAATTCTAAAAATCTTGTGCCACATGTTCGTTTAATTATTTTGATAATGAATTATGCTAAGGCTTTTGTGGTTCTTAAGCAACCTGAAAAGGCTCCTAAAGGTAAGCAAAAGAAACTAGTCTTGGATTATGAGACTGTGTTAGAGGAGGAACTAATGAGTTGGAAAGGGAAAAAGAACAAAGAGGTTTTGGAGGAGGAGTCTGAGTTGGATGAGGATGTGGACTATGTTCTTGACTCTCAGGCATTTATGGAAGTGTATTCGCACTCCCTTGCTCTAAGTAAGAGTAGTAAAGGTAAGTCTGTTCCTAACCCTAAGGATTATGAGACTTGTAGTGAGGAAGGGGTTGGTGGTAAACCTTGTAAAATTCGGCATGTTTCTCCCTCTACCATATTGAAAGATATGATTGATTCTATAAAGGATTTGAATCATACGCCCTTTGTTTTGGGGTCTATAAGAAAGAAGGGTTTGAAGGAAGGTAGCAGAAAGAAGATGGGTAAGAGG
Source organism: Sequoiadendron giganteum (assembly GCA_007115665.2). Classification (NCBI taxonomy): domain Eukaryota; kingdom Viridiplantae; phylum Streptophyta; class Pinopsida; order Cupressales; family Cupressaceae; genus Sequoiadendron; species Sequoiadendron giganteum. Next base: position 390,152,582 of record CM021100.1, read on the forward strand.
TCAAGTAGCCATGTGCAGGAGGAGTTGTTGTTTCTTCTCTGAAGATTGGTGGTGAGTAGGATGCTATGGAAAACCCTAATGAGGGAATGGAAAAACATAATAGAAGGAGGACGATGGTTGAGGACATTAATAGCTCTCTTTACAAAATTCAAATGCCGATGGTTGGTGCTAAAGGTAAGGAGGCTTGTGAGAGCCAAGAAATGAATAGTACCTCCCAAGAGGGTGAAGCTGAGGCTATGGATGTGTTTAATATTAATCGAGAGGATTTGCCTAATTTTTTGGGTTTGGCTAAGGGGGGTACTATTTCCCTGTTTAGATTGTTGAAATGGTTTTTTCATGAGCTTAATATGACTAATGTGAGGGTTCAGGGGGTTATGAGAAAATTTGGGGAATCTTCGTAGTGTTATGTACAGACTCAAGTTGATCGGTTGTATGATGCCCTAAAGATTGTTGCTGAGGAGATGCTTAAGTTGAAGCAAAATTTTGAACAAAGAATTATGAATTTGGAAGTGCAGATGGATCGGGTTAACATGAAGTTGGATAAGGTTGTTGTAGTCACTAAAAATGTTATGAGGAGAGAGGCTAAGGGCCTTATTTTTCTCAATGAGAAGGCTAAAAAATGGATGGAGGGATCTCCTAGTGATAAAGATGTTGTTGGGGAAAGGAAGGTGGTGGGGGAAGCTTCGATTGATAAGATTGCTGATTTGCTAGATGTTTTGGTTAAATAGGTAAATGTTTTGGGGCCCGATGCTAGAACTCACAACAAGACAAAGATGCAAGCTGGAGTCCTTGTCAAAGAGATTTCTAAAGTTGTGGATGCACATCAAAATATTATCGAGAGTGACACATCGATGTTGTTAATATTCTGAAGAATATGTAGTTTTTTGTTTTTGTTCATCCTTTTTGGTAGCTGTCTTGTTGATGTTTTTCTACGTGTTGGATTTTGGTTGGTTTATTTAGTTATCTTTTGATACAACTTTCAATTTTTGTATAGGGTTTTTGGCCCCCTTCAAAACCTACTTTACCTCTAATAAAAAACAATATATACTTATACACATATATACATATATACATATATATGTATGTATGTTTTTGTTACGTATTACATACACATATATTAGTATATATATACATATATCATAAATATATATCATTACTTCAATTTTTACATTTAAACACATATATTCACAATCCCATTGATCGACATATATACACAAAGTATTTATATCTCATCAATCAAACATAAACACATAAGGAAGAACTCACATATGACAAGAGAATCAATCACATAAACCATTCAAAACATTCACAAAAAAGATCATAACATCTTCTAAATCTTACTCAAACAAGGCAACAAATAACTTACAATTTCCCCAAACTATTGTCTCGATTTCACTAAACTAGAGGTGAGTGTGTGAAAGCTCAATTTAGGTCTTATCAAAGGTTTCCAGACCAAGCCCCTCTCTTTAGTGATAATTCCCCTCTATTTCAGAGGCTTGAACCTATTCTTGCATTCAGGTTAGTGGAACAGAAAGGTAGTCAACCATTTCACGTTAAATATATTAACATCATAAAACATTTGCATCGACAAAGCATTAAAATATTCATATTAGAATACATATTCTTTCATTACATTTCATCAATATTAAACATATTCATTCCTTTAAAAGCAATATCATCTTAATGCATATTTTAGTATTTATTTCACCTAGAAACATATTAAAGTCACAATTTGCATTTATCAACATTTTTACTCATGAAGGTAAAAGTAACTCAGTAACGATGAAACGAGGTGTAACAACATGCAAACTAAAAAGTTTGAATTATTTGTATAGGGAATTCTTCAAGAGAATCACCTAAGTTATTTTATCATCAAAGAACCATCAATCATTGAGAATATTTTGTTGGTGCAATACACTTAAATATTTGTCGCTAACACTTTGTAGATCTAATGCATCAAATTCTCTATCTACATTTACATTTACATCTACATCTAACTTCATTATTATCACTTTTTTATTTATCACAATTAACTAAATATTCTAGGGTTTGACTAAGGCATAATAAAGTATTGAACTTTAACCCTTGCATAATAGACTCTATAGCACTTCTTAGCACCACCAAGTCTTCCCTTACCTCGAATATTACCAAGAAAATAAGTTTTTTGGAGTTTTCAAAGATCCAATTATAATCTAAATGGAATCAAATACATCTAGATGGGATTGCACTCCTAGATAGGATTATTGTTGTGATTATCATAAACACTCATCTTTTTATTCCAATTGTCTCTACTCCCTAATCAATAACCCAATTCTAGATCCTAGATATTATACTTTTCTCATAAGATCATGTCATTAAAGTTCAAATTGTGTTATTTTTTAAGGTATGCAACCCTAGTCCATCTTATTTTTATTTCAACACATGCTCAATTACAATCTCAATAATTTAATCAAATCACATAAGTTCAGCTCCTTATATCTTCTATTAATCAAGATCAATTAGTATTTTACTTATGTAATACTTAAATATATTTGAATGGTGTATTTTGTTTCCTCTTATTTTGGTGAATCCATAACTTGATGCTTATTCCTTTGGGTTAGCAAAATTTTGTTTTTATGTTTCAACTCTAAGTGATTTGATTTTTACCATTATTTTATAGATTTAATAGTTCCTTGTGCTTGTAGTGCTTCACCTAGGGTTTGACCCCTTTCTTTGTTGTCACATTTTAGGTCACCCTGATTATTTATGTTTGAAAGTCAACCTTAAATCATGGTTTTTTGAATCAACCTATAGCTTTAGCTCCCATTCTTGCATACCACAATGATCTCAAGTCATTTTCCCAAGTTGTTGCATCAAACCCTTTATCCTTTGAATACATCATCTACTTTTATTAAAAATATTTGCTTCATGTTCTATGGATTAATTAATTCACCATGTTGCCCACTTTTCATCTATCCTATTGCTTGTCCACACTTTTGCATGGAAGAACTTTATTTTTCATAAGATCCATGAACTTTATACACCTTATGATTACTATCCCTAAGCTCTATAAACAAATCTATAGATCCTAACTCATGTGATGATGTTATACCTAATAATGATATCCTTCCTACATCTCATGATAGTCTTCCCCTTTCATTTATGAATCCTACCATGTACACACCTATTTATTTATTATCCCTTAAGGATCTTATTGTTGTGTGCTTGATTATACATATAATTCGCCTTTGCACTCACGTGATGATGATATCCCACATTAACTCTATAACAACCCTTTTTTTATATCCATTGGCTCATGGTATATTAATGATATATTTAATGAGGAATTAGATAGGTACTTGAACATGGTGAACATTATTCATATTCAATGTTGATGGCTCCTTATTTTATGATGATTTGGTTGAGAATATTTCTAATACATTTACATTTTGATCACCTCTCATCAAGTATTTTGTGGGGATGTAGTTGTAACATTACATGTTAGATCATTCTTATTTTCATGTTATGAGCATATATATAATAATGGTACATTAACAATTCATTTGGAGGTGCATTTATTAGTCTAGATTAAAATAATGGTTTGATTATGTAAGATAGGGAAAAACCAAGTTAACAAAGACTAAGTGACATCCACAACACAAATCTTAGCTAAAACCCCAATCTAAAACAAGAGAATACTGTTAGGGTTAGAAGGTAGATATCTAACAAGTTAAATGCAGATTTATCAATAAAACGAAGAAATAAAAACATAGAAAAAATTATAGCAGAAACAAGGCAACACAGAGAACTTAACGTGGTTCACCCAATCTGGGCTACATGCACAAAACCATAGCCATCCAATGATTTTATTATCTAGTGCAAAACATATTACAATATTGTGAATAATCCATGCTACAACTCCCCATCCCAACCGCTTATAACAAGATTTTAGAAGCTTCCAGAAATTAGGGTTTATAAAGTCGGTTTTTTTTCTATTTCGGTGACGAAGCGAAAAAAAGGTGATTTTTTTTTCTCGGGGGCTATCGCCCTTGAACCCCGGACCAAGGCTCGACCCGGACTTAGACCCCGATAAGAATACATGGAGAGTGTACAGTACTAAATAGTGTACAATATGACATTATCAGTCACCACATACCAACAATCTCCCACTTGGAGCCTGATCAGGCTCCACACCAACACAATCTCCCACTTGGAGACTAATCTTGGACTACACCGCTGCACTTACAACTCCCACTAGAAATAAGCACCTTGGACCCTACTACTTTGTTATAATTTTAACCATGAAGACTAACCAAAGCTGAAGAGGATCTCAACTTCTCCCTTGTTACTGCCTTTGTAACACATATCTGATGGATTTACATCTGTATGTATCTTTTCCAACTTTACCTATCCATCCTCCAACACTGACCGAATGAAATGATATCTTAGTTGTATGTGTTTGGTTTTAGAGTGTAATGAAAAATTATTTGCAAGATGTATAACACTCTGGTTGTCTGTGAACAAGTGATTTTGAGCCTATTGTTTTCCCAACTCTTCCATGAAAAAGTGCAGCCATATCATTTCCTTTGTTACCTCTGTTGTAGCAGCATACTTTGCCTCTGTGGTGGATAAAGAAACCACCTTTTTTAATTGAGAAATTCAACTTACTGTTGTCCCACCAACTATAAACACATAACTTGTGGTACTCCACCTGATATTTATATCCTTTGCCAAATCTGAGTCAACATAGCCTTTTAAATCTGTATTAGAGCCCCCCAAACATAAAAATTTATTGGATGTACCTCTCAAGTACCCGAGAATCCATTTTATCGCATGCCAATGCTCAACTCCAAGATGAATCATATACCTACTAACAACTCCTACGACATGTGCGATATCTGGTCTTGTGCATACCATGGTGTACATTAAATTGCCTACAACTGAAGAATATGGTACCTTGGACATTTTTTCTTCCTCCTCTTGTGTCTTTGGACACATATCCTTAGTCAATTTGATATGACTAGGCAAAGGTGTGCAAACAAATTTTGCATTCTCCATATGAAATCTCTGCAACACCTTTTCAACATAATCAACCTGAGATAGAAACAATTTTCTATTTTTCTTGTCTCTTGTAATCTTCATACCAAGGATTTATTTTTCTGCCCTCAAATCCTTCATATCAAATGAATTGGCTAACTGTTGTTTTAACTCCTTTATGTGATCCATGTCAGACCCCGCTACAAACATATCATCAACATATAAACATAAAATAATGTAGCTATCTTCAACTAACCTCTTAAAGTAAACACAATGGTCTGAATTACACCTATTCTAGCCTTGCTCAGCCATAAAACTATCAAATTTAATATACCATTTCCGAGGTACTTGCTTCAAGCCATATAATCTTTTCTTCAATATGCACACTAGTTTCTCCTGACCTTTGACCTCAAATCCTTGTGGTTGTTCCATATATATTTCCTCTTCCAAATCACCATAGAGAAAGGCTATTTTAACATCAAGCTATTCTAAATGCAAATCTTTAGGAGCCACAATACTTAAAACAATACGAATAGAAGTCATTTTAACAACTGGAGAAAAGATTTCATCAAAATCAATACCCTTTTTCTGTGCAAATCCCTTTACAACTAATCTGGCTTTAAATATTTTCGTACCTCCATCCTCCTCTTTCAGCCTATAAACCCATTTGTTTGGCAAAGCCTTTTTTTTCTGCAGGCAACTTGCATAATTCCCAAGTCCGATTTTTCAACAAGGAGTCCATTTATTCTTCCATTCCATGCTCTCACTGAACCTTGGTATCCACCTGCATAGCTTCATGATAACATTCTGGTTCACCAACATCAGTTAATAAAATAGAATACAAAGAGGGAGAAAATCTTTCTGGAGGTCTACTTATCCTTGAAGATCGCCTAACATTCACTAGAGTTTGTGGTATTTCTTGATGTTGTTGTTGTCGAGCATGAGGAACTACTGGAACATTGTTGTTTGTAATATCATCTAGCACTGCATAATCCTTTTCTTTCTTATCATGTTGTGCAATAGATCTTTGTACAACACTTTTTCATTGAATATGACATCTTTGCTTCTCACAATTTTCTTATTTTCAAAATCCCAAAGCTTATAACCAAATTCATCAATGCCATATCCAAAAAGTATACATTTCTTTGATTTTGCATCAAACTTGGTTCTATTTTCAGAATCCTCATGTGCAAATGCTTCACAACTGAAGGTTTTTAGAAAATAATAACTCACCTTCTTACCTGTCCATGCTTCCTCTGGAATACCACAACCCAAAGGATTAGAGTGACCTCTATTAATTAAATAAATACAGCCTCTGCCCACATGTTTAAAGGCAGCCCAACATGCAATATCATAGTCCGTGCATGCTCCATTATTGTTCTATTCATATGCTCAGCCACTCCATTTTCCTATGGAGTCCTTGGAACCATTTTTTGCCTCCAAATACCATTAAAGGAATAATAATCTTCAAACTCTTTGCTGCAATACTCACCACCATTATCAGATCTGAGACATTTTAACTTTTTACCTATCTCATTTTCAACCAAGCTTCTCCATTTTTTAAAAGTTTCAAATACATTAGATTTTTGCCTAAGGAAATAAATCTATACCTTCCTAGTTGCATCATCAATGAATGTAACATAATACTGAGAGCCACTGAGAGAAGATACCTAAGCTGGTCCCCATACATTTGTATGCACAAGCTCCAATTTATCATCTTTCTTTTGTTTCCCATCTTTGAGAAAACTAACTCTCTTTTATTTTCCATACACACAACTTTCACAGAAATCCATATTAACACATTTTTGACTTGGTAAAACATTCTTTGAATGAAGTAATTTCATACCTTTTGCACTCATATGCCCAAGTCTATTATGCCATAGTGCTGATTCAAAATCCACAATAACTATATGATTTTCTGCCTGTTGAACTGCAACAACTGTTCTTGAACATTGATTTTTATTTGCAATAGCTAAAGTAGAAGGAACAATATGACCTATACAAAGATATAAGGTGCCTACTTTCACACCTTTTTCTACCACTAAGGCACCTTTTGTAACTTTCCAATTTTTATCACTAAATGTAATAATACAACCTTCATCATCTAGTTGCCCTGCCGAAATTAAATTTCTTCTTAACTTTGGAACGTGCCTTACCTCATGTAGTAGCCAATGATTCCCATTCTGCAACTTAATCTTGATTCTTCCCTTTCCAACAATCTGATAGGGTTTGTTATCTCCCAAATAAACCAACCCAAAATCCCCTTGGACATAATCAAGAAAATAATTTCTATGGGACGTAGCATGAAATGAAGCCCCTAAATCTAACACCCAAGAATCATCAATATGTCAAGAGAAAGAATCAAAGCATCCTCATCAGATTTATTACTTACCACATTTGCCTCTTTATTTCCTTCCTTTTTGTCTCCTTTATTTTTCTGAGACCAACAATCTTTCTTTAAATGACCCGGCTTACGACAGTACCAACAATCCCTCTTGTCTCTAGATTGGGATCTTCTGTCCTTTGATTTTCCTCGTGACTTCCCACGACTTCTAGAATTGTTTCCTCTCTCCTTTGTTCTGCCCTTGCTCTCTGCATTCAAAACACTGCCTGATGTGGATGTTCCACCTGAGATTTTCCTATGAATTTCCTCACTCAAAATAACACCAACAACATTATGAAATTTCAATGTATTCGAACCAGAAACAAAATTGCTAACAACCATTACCAAGCTATTCCAGATTTCAGGAAAAGAACACAAAACCACAAGAGCCCTAACTTCATCAAAGTTTACATATAGAGAAGTTAATTGACTGGTAACCTATTAAACTCATTTAAATGATCAACAAATGACCCACCTTCTACCATTTTCATATTAAATAAACACTTCATAAGAAATACCTTATTCGAAGTAGAAGGCTTTTCATATAACTTTGCTAGGGTTTCCATCAAATCTTGAGTTGTCTTTTCTTTTGTAATATTGAATGCCACCGATTGTGCCAAGCATAAACGGATACTGCCAAGTGCCTTTCTGTCCAAAATATCCTAGTCCTCATCAAACATCCCTGAGGGTTTCTTGGTTTTCCCTTCCAGTGGCCGCCATAAATCCTTCTGATAGAGGTAGTCCTCCATCTACGTCTTCCATAACTGATAGTTCTGCCCATTGAACTTCTCAACCTTCAACTTACCCTCGTCTTCCATTTCTCCCACTCAATCATGAGACTCCCACTCAACCGTGAGACCTTCCTGCAAATGATAACCGAACACAACCCGCTCTGATACCACTTGTTAGGGTTAGAAGGCAAATATCTAACAAGTTAAATGTAGATTTATCAATTAAACGGAGAAATAAAGACACAAAAAAAATTATAGCAGAAATAAGGCAACACAAAGAATTTAACACGGTTCACCCAATTTGGGCTACATCCACAAAACCGCAGCCATCTAATGATTTTATTATCCAATGCAAAACATATTATAATATCGCAAATAATCCATGCTACAACTCCCCATCCCAACTACTTATAGCAAGCTTTTAGAACTTCCAAAAATTAGGGTTTACAAAGTCAATATTTTTTCTCAGGGGCTACCACCCCCGAACCCCCGTCCAGGGCCCAACCCGACCCTGGACCCCGACAAGAATACATGAAGAGTGTACAATACTAAATAGTTTATAGTATGGCATGATCAGTGGCCACATACCAACAAATACAAAAAAATGAGGAATAAAATGAAAGCATTCAAATGAAAACACTTCCCATATTGCAGTTGAATCACTTCCCTTGTCTCTCCTCAAGCTGTCTTTGCAAGTTTGCCCTCAAATTTGGAGTAGAGTTTATACAAATATCTGCAAACAATAAAGTATGAAAGTTGGAGATAATGGTTGTTAAGGTAGAAATGGATGAGAATGGTCTCTTTTATAGACAACCATTCAAATGAACGACCGAGATTGATCTTCTAGAAAGATTCTAAAATCAACGGATGAGGATTCATGAGAGGGAGGTTATGAAATGGATGGTCAAGATCGAGTTTCTAGAAAGATGCCAAGATCAACTATGGAGGATTGATGCACTAGAATAATACTATTCATGGGAGGGTTATGACGTCAACAACTATGACGTTGACGACTATGACATAAACAACTATGATAGAGATTAATGAGCAAGTGGAGGAAATGAAATGAATTAAAAATTAAAAAAATATTTAATTCATGAGAAAGGAATATTTGACCAAGTGAAAAATAAATAATTCATTCAAATTATTTATTTGAGAAAAAGAGGAAATGGACAAGTGGAGATTCAATTAAAATAATTTATATAATTATTTTAATTAAATGAGAGGAAATGTGAAAAGAGGCATTAAATAATTATATTTATTTAATTATTTAATACAAGAGACACATGAACAATTAAATAATTCTGACAGTTATTTAAGGATAGAAGAATTAAAAGGAGTGAATAGTTAAATAATTAATAATAATTATTTAACCATAGACGAAATATGACAAGAAAATAATTAAATAAATATTAATTCATTTAATTATTGAAGAAAGGGGGATATGAGCGACATAATTAATTAATTTAATTAGTCAGGATAAAATAAAGATTAGAAAGTGAATTAATTAAATAATTAAAAATTATTTAATTAATAGAGGAATATGATCAAGAATAATCAAATAATTAAAATTATTCAATTATCGAAGGATGACAACCAAAAAAAATGATGCTTGTAGACTTAGGACATTTTCAGTGTCTACATTTTGCCCCTCTTTGACATAATGCAGTTCATTGCGTTGGGTCAAAGAAATTTAATTCTGAAATATGCCCTAGTGTAAGGAGAAAGAGGAAGGATGACCAGGAGGGTTGTGGTATGCCCCCTCGAGAGGACATGCGGGTTCAAAGAACACGAATGTGCTCTTGAAATGGATGATAAGACTAAATGATGAAGGATAGAAGAAATTTTAGCATGGAGAAGATGGATGTTAGCATGGAAAAGGACAAAGGAGATGGAATGTTAGGCAGGAAATGACAAGGGACCAACTTTCATGCTTTTATATTTATCATCATTGGGCATTATGATTATCGTAAGTGGAACACAAACACCATGGTATGACATAGACCAAGGTGTGCAAAGTGATCATTTGTGAGAGACAAGCAGTCAAAAGACAAACCAAAAGACAAGGAATGCCTCGACTCATACTAAGGACCCAATTATCCCAATCTTTTTACCAAGATAAACCACAAACAACAAGCAAAGCAAAGAGGTCATGATCCATCATCGTCCCTCTAAATCCCTTTGATGGGACATCCTCGAGGTAACTAGTAACATGACCCAAAACCAATAAAAAAGATAAGACAAATCCCGACCAACAAAGTGTTTACCAAAGAGATAATGTTTGCCAATATAATGATAAGAATGATTGATATGTCGATTGATTAGGTTGACCAAGATGACCAGGATTGATTGATAAGTTGATAAGGATTGATTGATGAGTTGACAAAAGTTGACTAATTGGTTTGATTGACCATGCCTAGTTTCAAGAAGGACACATCTTGATTAAGGCAAGGTTGAAGAGACTGATTTGATTTGATAAAGATTGATTGATAAGGTTGACAAGGTTGATTAATTTCACCCGATCTCAGGAAAGACACATCCTGATTAAGGCAAGATTAATTGACAAGGTTGCCAAGATTGATTGATTGTTTGAAAAAGACTGATTGATATTACCAAGCGATGTGATGATATCTAATTTCAAGAAAGACATTTCCTATTTAAGGCAAGGAACACATATGATAAATTTGACCACGTGACAAGTGTTGACAAGGCACCTAACTGCAAGAAAGACACTTCTTGCTTAAGGTAAATGACAAGATTGACCAAAGACAAAGTCTAATCTTAGGAAGGACACATCTTGATAAAAGAGAAGTGATAAGATCGAATGAGACAAATGACATGATGCCCCTTTCCGATATACAGCCAATGATTTGATTGATTGATTGATGATAAGATGATTGATTGATTGAAGATGAAAGATTTGTTGGTTTTTGTTTGTTTGTTTGTTGATTAATGATTTGTTTTGACTGATGATTTCTTGTGGACCAAGAATACGACTTGACTCGAAAAACCCTAAAGGGTTGACCTAGGTTGCCTCGGGGGCTCATCAATTGATGGCCTTGCCTACGTAGAGACCTCATAGTTCAATACAACTAACACAAACTGACTCAGACTTAGACTTAAAATCTATTTTTGGAAGTTTTCAAGTTTTTTGATGTTTTTATGATTTTTTTGGATTTTGATGATTATAAAAGGCTAATACCATGTGTTATTTCCCATGAAGAGGTAAGTCAAGGAATTTACCCTAGTCAGGTGTAGGACCAACTTATTATGTGCGAAGGGATTGATGTATGTAAAGGACGATGATGAAAGAGAAGGACGCTAAATTTCGATGGTCTTCAGGCCACGAGAAGGATGACGAAGCTTTATTACAGATAAATGAGACTTTGTTATGGATGATAACTATAAGGATCATGAAAAATGCATGTGAAAGATACCCACAATCAACTAGGAAAGCATGCACAAGGATCCAAGGACAAACATGATCTTGCCCCTAGTCAAGATGAAAACCAATTGATAGGTGATGATGATGATGACAATGTTGTTTGATATGGGAAGAAAACATCCTGAAACAATGTGAGGATTGGGAAAGACATATCCCATTGATGATAATGTAACTAAAGGATCAAGGTTTGTAGTGAGATGGGAAAAAAGCCAATGAATGTTTTGGATGATGCACTAGAGTGCATAACAAGATTGTATGGATTAGGCTTGTTGCATTTGAAATGACTAACCTTAGGACTAGATGGGATTATGGAGGGAACTTGGATAAGTGGATTAGAATCCTTAAACCAATGAAAAGGGAAAACCAAGCCTAGTGATAGGTATGAAAGAATAATGGATTGATTTTGGTAAAATATATGAGACATGAGGATTATTGGCTAAAAGAATTATCATATGATCTCCAAGGACTATTTTGCATAGGAATAATTTGTTTTCTCTGACATATAGGTTTGGATAAATTCTATGAAGGAAATGACATGATATTTCATGGATAGTGTATGACCAAAGGATATACATGTCAAGAATTTTCCCAAAGCATGATTTATGTTTGTGCCCCATATATTATCAAGATCAAGGTAGGTGGGAAAATGGATGGAAATGATATGGATTAGATGGATAGATAGAAACGTCATGAGAAAGACATGGGAGATGAGACAAATTGTCCCCAAGTGTAATGTTCCACATAGATAATTGCTCTTACACATGACGCTTGTTTCCTAGGTTTTTATCATGGTACTTATCTAAAGTGCCATAAAAATGGTTCACTATTGGACAAATTTTTTCTCTTTTACCTTTTTTTTGATGTCACACAAGATGCCTATTTGTTAGGTTTTCATTAGGGTGATAATTTTTTTGATTTTTTATATCGACTTGATGTTCTGAATCCTTTGATGGTGTTGATGTAGATACTGGTGTCATGATATGCCAATAATGACCTTTATGGATTAGTTGTCTTTTTAGGATCATAACACTTGCATACAACTGATCAATGTCATTGTTATCCTCTCTGATACTAGGTTTGGCCTTATCAAAATACGCACACCGTGATAGAGTTCCATTTGAGTCCTTATGATAAAGAGTTGTTGCCAAGATGTGATGGATTCGTGAGGTATGTCTTTTAGACTTTAGGCATGATGTAGGATTATGATGGATGATGGTATATGTGGAAGGATTATTTGGACATTTAGATGAATCACTTTTTATTTTCCAAACTTGGGATGTTGGATAGTGGAGTTTGGAATTTTGATTGGGATAGTGTTCAAAACCAACATTTTTATTTGCCTTTCTTGATGACAATTTTGAAGGAGGTGGGAATTTACTATATGTGGGAGTCCTCTTTTCTTGTGGGTCCATATTTTGGTTGACTTTTGGATTTGGAATATTTTCTTTTCTTGATCCATTTTTCTTTGGGATCCATTTTAACTTCATTCGTCCACTTGTATTTTTGTTTGATTCAATGACCTTTGAAATTTGATGTTGAACTTTGGATTTGTAACAATTTTCTTTTTGTTGGTTCCAAATGGAAGATTTATTCATGTTGGAATAACAGTTTATGGTGTGGATGGAAGGAGTGTTGGCAACAACCTTATGATGAGGACTACTCATGGCCCCTATTTTGATGTTTGTATCAGATAAAGTTGCCCCCAATATCAAGGAGGTACCACTAACATCATTTGATTCTCCGATTGAAGAATAACCAAGACCTTGATGTCTAGGATTTGCATAAAATTGTATTGGTTCTATAATGCCTTGCTCATGTAGTCCTAGTCCTTTCCCTTGATATTGCATGCTCTGACAAATTCTGTTTGTGATGGGGTATTTGTTGTTCTAAAAGAAAGATGCAAACCCATCATTCTGTATGTGGAAATTGCTGCTTGGAATATCCCCATCTGCAAGAAAGCCTGCTTTGACAAAGGTGGATGCTCCTAGTTGATAGGATGTTTTGGATTTATCATTCGTCATGCTTGTTTATTATTGATCATTTAGGATGTTGATATGATCTGTGGTAGATTTTGTATCTTCTTCTTTGACTTGATCCATAGTAGCTTCTTTGTGTTCTCCTTTGACTTGATCAATAGTAGCTACTTTATGCTCTTCTTTGATGTTATCCATATAATTCATTTGATTATCTATGTGTCCAAAGGAGGCAAGTGTCTCATTTTGGGAAATGGAGGTGTTTTGTGTTCGGATGGGATCATCTTCAAATGTTTGGTCATGAATGGCAAAAAGGTCGATGAGAGGATCATTTTGGACTTCATGTTCAAGGGTGGGATCTTGGTAAAAAATAGGTGTGTTTTGGATGACATGATTGAGGACATAATCTTGATCAAGGATATATGTATTTTGGATGCCATGATTAGCTAGAAGCATCTCTTGGATGGACTTAAGATGGTGTCATGAGATGGAATGCTTCGATATTGATATGAAGGTGAAGCTATGATGTCATGCTTTGGACTTTCTTTTTGACATGTATCCTCAAGTTTAGGCAATGGAATTTGATTTTGGACAAGGATATGATTTTATTTGATAGACCCAAGATTTTGACATGGCAATAATGGAGCTTCAATAGCAAGATATTTTTTGGTATTGGTAGGAAATGGAGGACATGATGGTTACTAATGGTTGGATGGTGTAGGATCAACAATGTGATTGGATTTCCTAACTTTGTTTTCATTTAGGAGTCAAACAAGTTACTTTGATAGTTATCCTTGGAGAGCATTAATTAATGTTCTTTTATTGGATAGTATGTTAGTTTGGGATGGAGTGGATGGCAATGTGTTAGTGGATGAAAGATTAGGATAAGATGTGGAGGATTGGAATGGACTAGCGGATGATGAATTATGATAGGATGTGGAGATTGGAATGAACTAGTGGAAGGTCAATTTCCCTTATCAAAGTTAGGATAGGTATCACTAATGAACGTTTGTTGGGGATTAATGGTATGGATTATGCTAAGGGATTTTTGATAGTGAGGGTAGATGGATGGAGGACTAGAGTTTATGGGTTGTTGGTAAGAGGGATAGATGGATGGTTGACTATGGGTTGTGGGTGCTTGGTATTTGGATTCAAGGTATTATCTTTTGAAGTCTATGGCTTGTTGGGCTTGACCAATGTAGAGTAATTGGTATTCAACTTGAGTAGCAAGAATATCAAGGTGAAGCAAAGACATGGTGGTTGATTTGGGTTAGGATGGATAAGGAAAAATTAGTGAGGACCCTATAAAACTTGTCACCTTTGGATGAAAATGCAAGGTGACAATGCAAAATGGGTATGAGACTATGCTATATTTTTTTGTTGCGATTTATAGGGATATAAGAATGCAAAGTGCCAATGCACCTAAGATCGAGATTAAAAAATGGTAGAATGATAATGACCCTATGACCAAAGGATATGATATGCAAGGATGATGATGACCAAAGGATATGCTCTTTTTTTGGGGATTTTTGGGATAATATAGGGATGTGGAGTTATAATGCAAGGATAATAATGACCTTATGACCAAAGGATATGGAACACAAATGAAGCTAAATGCTAAATGATGCAAGATGGTATGGGACTAAGCTATGTTTTTGTGATTTTTGGATTATAAGGATATGAGGATGCAAGATGATCATGCAAGGATAATGATGACTTTGAGACCAAAGGATGAAGCTAAATGAAACTAATGGATGCAAATGATATCAAAGTTGGACTAATTAATGGTGAAGGATAATGAAAAGGAGACTAAATGGTGTTAAATTAATGATCAAGGGTAGTGATGCAACTAAGGCTAAGGTGAAATGAAACTATGTTTTTGTGTTTTTGAGATATAAGGATGCAAAGTGAAAGTGTAATTTAAGTCCAAGACTAAGGATTGATAGAATGATAATGAAGTTATGGTCAAAGGGTATGATATTAATGAAAATAACAAGGACATGAATTCTAAAATTTGAGACAAAGGATGGCAACCAAGCTAATGTAGGTCAAAGATAACAAACCCAAATGTCATTGACCTTTGTGATGACAAAGATGATGGATTTCACAAGGTGAGACTAAACAAGGACACAAATTTGAGACCCAAATTTTTGACCAAGATGATAAAGACAAAGGTTGATAGATTAAAAGATGAAGGTCAATGACAAGTTCGATAAGTAACCAAGGACTGTCCAAAGGCTTGATAATTTTCCTATGTCTAAAATCTGGAAGTTATGTGCAACCTAATACCTAAATTAATTATGTAAGGAAAATTTGACCTAAGGTGCAATCTAAAATGTAATGCAAACCTAAATGAAGATGATGGAATATACTCGGAAAGCTCTGCAAGTCTCTGGTTTAGAAGTCAAGATCACTATTATGATGAATTGGTTTAGTTATGGACAAGTATTTTGTGAAATCATGGTAATTAGGCAGTTGTGGGTCTGTTTTAAGTAGTTGTGGTTCATAGAATGTTGATTTTTCAATTTTGATGTTTTGACTTGATTTTTGAGTGAATTTTGATAGTTTTTGATGAAACGTGACTGGAAACACATAATACAGTATCAAGCACTTGTTTTTGGTCTGGTTTGGTTGTGAAATTTTTTCATCTCTATAATGAACCATGAAAGTGTGGGATGACTTCAGAGATTCAACCTCCTACACCAACAAATAGAAGGATTTTGGATTTCTACACAGGTTTCTAGTAAGGGAATCCAGTTTGGGGGATATTGTGATAAAATCCCGTAAGAGTTCTTCTAACCCTTAGAACGAGGGATTTTTTCATCATAAAGATACTAGTGGAAAGCTATCATGCACCACTTCCCATTGATTACAACTTTCAATGCAACCACAAATTTGTATAGCGATTTGGAAGAGCTTGGCTTTAGACCATTACCACTTGGGTCATTCCCACCTTTCTAAGTGAGGTGGTAGGCCCTCTAAGAGGTAAACACAAAAATAGATGGGTCCTATTTTCTGATCATTGAGTTTGCACAAGGTAAGAGCATATACCTACCATCTTACAAGCACAAAAAAAATGGTTTATTAACCCCCTAGTTAAATCTATGTAAGAAAAAGATAGTTGTTCTTTTGAAGCACCAATTGAAGTGTTTTCTACACTTAAAGATAGTCGATTGATTTTAAACCTTTCTTATTATTTAAAAACACTTTGTAAACTTTAAACCGATGACATGAAATGCAAGTTTATTTTAACACCCATGAGTGAAAAATGTAGATTGTTCTTTTTAAACCTTACGAATATGGAAGATGAAATTTGTTGTTCATTTTAAACTCATGAGTGAAAAATGCAATTTGTAGTTCATTTTAAACCCATGAATGAAATATGCAATTTGTTGTAAATTTTAAGACCAAATGAGTGACATATGCAAATTATGGTTCATTTTATCCTCATGAGTGTAAATGCAATTTGTTGTAAATTTTAAAATAATGAATGAAATGCAATTTTATCTCTTCAAAAAGTGTGTTGAAAAACACACAAAATATTTCTTATCCAAAACAAGCCAAAATCTTGCAAAACCACAAGTTATATCTTCTTGATGAAAGTCACAAGCTAAAAACAAAACATCAGAAACCAAAAAACTTGAATGAAAACAACAAACTAAAATAGTGATAATTTTTTAAACAAAATTTTAAATTTTTGAATCTTTGGAAAGTTGAACTCAAACCTTCAAAACCCAGAAAGTGTTTTGCCAAGATCTCATGAAAAATTATTATAGGCAAAAGAAAATATGAGTTTTAACAACTAAATTTAAAAGAAACAAATACTAAAATGGCCAAAACTTTCTCAAATCTTAACAAAATTTTAAACCATTTGAAGTTATGGAAAGCTAAGAGCGAGGACTATAAAACCCGTGATAATTATTTTTAACATTTTATACACCCATTTTTTGTGCTCAAAAGAAGACAAGATTTTGTATGAATTCTACATAACTCTGCAAAACAACAAAAACAAACAAGAAAACAAATGGATCTCTCTGCAAAATTGTAAGATTCACTTCGGGCTCACCAATGTAAGATGGGGAAAAACCAAGTTAGCAAAGACTAAGTGACAACCAAAACACAAATCTAAGCTAAAACTTCAATCGAAAACAAGAGAATACAAACAAAATGAGGAATAAAATGAAAGCATTCAAATGAAAACACTCCCCATATTGCAGTTGAATCACTTCCCTTGTCTCTCTTCAAGCCGCCTTTGCAAGTTTTCCCTCAAATTTGGAGTAGAGTTTATGCAAATACCCACAAACAATAAAGCATGAAAGTTGGAGATAATGGCTATTAAAGTAGAAATGGAGGAGAATGGTCTCTTTTATAGACAACCATTTGAATGGATGACTGAGATTGATCTTCTAGAAAGATTCTAAGATCAATGAATGAGGATTCATGAGAGGGAGGTTACGAAACAGATGGTCAAGATTGAGTTTCTAGAAAGAGGCCAAGATCAACAGTGGAGGATTGATGCACCAAAATAATTCTATTCATGGGATGGTTATGACGTTGACGGTTATGAAATAGATTAATGAGCAAGTGGAGGAAATGAAATGAATTAAAAATTAAAAAAAACATTTAATTCATGAGAAAGGAATATTTGACCAAGTGAGAAATAAATAATTCATTCAAATTATTTATTTGAGAAAAAGAGGAAATGGACAAGTGGAGATTCGATTAAAATAATTTTCATAATTATTTTAATTAAATGAGAGGAAATGTGAAAAGAGGCATTGAATAATTAAATTGATTTAATTATTTAATACAAGAGACACATGGACAATTAAATAATTATGACAATTATTTAATGATAGAAGAATTAAAAGGAGTGAATAGTTAAGTAATTAATAATAATTATTTAACCATAAATGAAATATGACAAGAAAATAATTAAATAAATATTAATTCATTTAATTATTGAAGAAAGGGGGATATTAGTGATGCAATTAATTAATTTAATTGATCAGGATAGAATAAATATTAGAAAGTGAATTAATTAAATAATTAAAAATTATTTAATTAATAGAGGAATATGATTAAGAATAATCAAATAATTAAAATTATTCAATTATCGGAGGGCGATGACCAAGAAAAATGACGCTCGTAGACTTAGGACATTTTTCAGTTTCTATAGATTTGAGTCATGGTTCTTATACATCAACATATGCATTATTATCTTCTTTCATAGTATTTTAGTCTTGGGTTGAGAGTGTGCTTATTTAACGAGTCTAGCCTACCTTTAGTGAAATTTCCTTACAAAGCATTATGGATTTGCTTATGGGTCAAATTGATACACCATTTACATATTCTTATGATGATTATGATCCATAAAAATAATGATGGATATTGCATGCCATAATTCATCATGAATGTACAATTTATTCTTGTAAGATAAGAACTATATATGAACATAAAAGCATCAAAATACACTTTAAACATGAAGACAAGAAATTTACCCTAAAGATAAATCCACTTATAGGTAAAACTTGTGTACAAGTGAGGTATACAGTCCTCCTCACTCACTATTTCTATAATTGAAATTACATGTTAAGCCTTATAAGGGGCACACATCCAACCTAAAAAAAATAAGTTTAGTCCTTAAGATCTAAATCTTCTCTTAAGATGCTCTCTTTTTCTCATTGTATGTGAAATAATGAAAAAATATTTAGAAGATTGTAACTTGGCATGTCATACCAATGGCCTCTAAAATGGGTGGATCTTATTGATCTTCTAGAATTAGTGGAGCTTATTGGATCTTCTTGTCTTGTTCCTTGAGCTCACATAAGATCGTTCACAACCTTTATGATCTTTGGATCCTCCAATAACACTAATAAATGTATTGGATGCACAACTATCTTCCTTTAATGATCCACCTTATAAATTATTTAGATTACTTCAAGACTATTTCATGGCATTCTAAATAGATATATAGATTTACAAAAACCTAAATGAAAATTTAATAACCTAAGGAAACGACTAAATTTGGGATCTTGAACACTAATAATCTTTTGTTGTATAATGGAACCACCACTTTTTAATTTTGATAGCTAATAAATTGATACTTATCAAGTGAAACCTCTACTTGGCACTTACAAAACTACCACTATAAAGACCATCACTTTACTTAAATATAAGACCAACACTTTTTCTAACAAAACCATCCCATATAGTTACAAAACCACCACTTGTGCAAAACCAACAATTTCACATAAACCATAAATAAACTCTTGAGATTTCTCAACTACATAGCCTTAGCCTCTAACTCTATTGAAATATTTACTTCCTTCATATGAAATATCTTTAAAACAACTTTCTTCTTTTTTCATAATAGCATGTAAATGAGGTCTTTTATAGGACTTAATAATAAATATTTTACCCCCCAAATATTGTCAATACATGAAAATGATAAGCAACCTTTAAAATAAAGGAATTTCACCCACAAATGGATATAAATTCTCTTACACCACCTGATTCATCACATTATATTTTGAACTTGGAAGATAAGCAGGCTTGTAAAGATGAACATGAAAGAATCAAAATAATCTATACGCATGAAGATACCATTGTTATCGGGCAGATAAACCCATGTATGTGAAAAATTTCTTCATGGGTGAGGTCTAAAAACCTCTTCATACAGTATCTCTATAACAAAAATTATATATTATGCATAATAAGGAGCACAAATCCAACTTTAATAGAAATAAGCTCAGTCCTTTAGATCTAAATTAGCTCTCAAAGATAATATCCTATGCTCATGCTACAATTTTTACAATAATTAAAACACGTTTAATAGATCATAACTAGACATCTCATACATATGATGTAATGTCCCTTTTTAATTAATTATCCTATGTGGGTCCTATCCTTATTTGCTTGATAAGCATATACAAATATTTTTAATAAAGGGACCATTATTTGGGGAAATGGAAGCAACCAATAAAATAATTTCATGCATATGGTGGTGTGGGGAGTATAAAAAGGTTGTTGTAAACTAATATGCTAATCATGATAGATTCCATAATAGCTCATAAATAAGGAGTTACAAGTTGGTATTTATGATGAAGTGGGGACGATTTAGAGGGAAGAATATTGTTAATTAGAGAAGCAAGATTGGGTGTTGGAATTTGTGCCTTATTGGTGCTATTTATTGAAGACCTTCCTAAAATTTAAGAGATCTATCTTTTTCATATAATTTTTAATGTAGCTTAAGCCTTGTCTTCAACTATCAATTCAAGGACCAAAGCCCTTGGATTTGGAGATTAGAGGATGCAACTACTTTGTTTTTCTAAGGGTCCAACGTCATTCAAAGATTGTATAAATTTTTATTTTATTTTCAATAAGTATTTACATTTGAAACCCCAACATATTGCAATAAAAAAATATTCACATTTATATGTTGTTTATTTCATGATCTATTTTAGTATACTTAAACATATATTTTTTAGCTCCAAAATATTTGTTTTACTCATGCAATTTATTGCCACATATTTTAGGAAATTTTGTTTATTTGAAAATATATAAATCATTATTCATCTGTTTTATGCTCTCATCTATCCTCATATGAACCATTGGGACTCAATCCTACAATGTCAAATTTTTCTTGAGTCCCTTCCCTTTTGTGTGTCTTGAACCTATTTGGCCCACTGTTAATAACTAAATTGAGAAATATTTGTATGGGTCCTCAATTATTAAAAGTGCCTAAGTGTCATCTTGTGTCATCACCCATGTGCTAACAATTGTAAGAAATCTAAAAAATTCTAAGTTTGGGTTGTTTTCTAGAAAATATTCTAAGTTTAGGTGCATTGTCAAACTTTTCAATTTTCCCATCCTGAAATATCATTCTTACCATCTCCACCTTTTCCCTTTGTCCTTATTGGCCCATCAAACTTCCCCTTCCTATATTTTCTCTTAAGGCCCAAAATTTCAAATTTTCTTTATTTTTTTAGGCTTTTAGACCTCCTTTTGCTATCATTCCATCAACCTGAAGTCTAATTTTATTTTATATATGTTATCTTGTTGAATTTTTCCCTCCCCTATTACCATTTCCTTGATTTACCAATCCTAACTCGCCCATTTACACTAATATTAACTTTATCGAAATTGTTCCTTTGGACTTTCCTTTCCTCGAGTACCTGTCTTAATGTATGTTCAACCTATGGTCCCTAACAAGTCTTAAACTCCCATGTTTAGTGCTAAATTTTCCCACTTACCTCCATGTAATTCCTAGAAGGCAATATTATGGAACCAAAGGATGGTTCTTAGGACATTGAATAATACAAATTTGATAAAGGGTTTGAATTTTTGTGCTCTTGAGTTTGATTTTTGTGAATGTTGCATATATATGAAAACAAAACTGCATTCAATTTTACTCTAAGCCTCATAATTTTTTGGAGTGTTGAATCTAATTTGATGTGATATTTGTAGTAATGTTAATGTTTCTTTGATTTCAAAATCTTTATATCATGTATCTTTCATAGATGACTAGTCATTTTAGGATACAGGTCCAAATCTGGTCCACCATGGGGGTTATTTAGGGTCCTTCCAAAGATTTGCAAGTTTTTCCAAGATGAAACCGAGCATACCCTCAACAAATTTTATAGCGAGTGATGCCCATGTGGAAAATTTTGGTGTTTTTATTCAAATGTGTTATCCCGCAATAGCGGTGCTCATTCACGGATAACCCCCTATGAAACTTGTTTGTTTCCTAGGTTCATGATGTTCATGCATGCAAAATGAGGTGATTTTCAATCCACCTCAAAATGCGTTCCAAAGTCTCAGATAGTCCATTTGAGCATCCCTCTGCATTCGTCTCGCGAAGACCTTCGAAACGAGTATCTTCACGAACACTCATTGTTCATACTTCACAAAATTGTGGAAAGTGCAAATGTTCTGGAAAAAAGCACTCTTTCAACAAAAAATTCTAAGTGTTGAAAGTGCAAGAGCGAGATTTTTTAGCGCCACTGCACCTACATGAAATGATGACTTGGTGCAAGAGTGTTGATTTTTCCCACTCTTACACCAAGTCTCCAACAAAAAATTCTGTGTTGAAAGTGCAAGAGCGGGGTTTTTTAGTCCACTACACCTAAGTGAAATTATGACTTGGTGCAAGAGCGCTGATTTTTCCTGCTCTTACACCAAGTTTCCATACTTAGCCATTTTAAGTCCTAGGCGGTGATTTTTGTCTACATTGCACTTTTCCTAATTTTTCATTTTGGTGCACAAGCGGGGTTTTTTAGCGCCACTGCACCTAAGTGAAATGATGACTTGGTGCAAGAGCGTTGATTTTTCCCGCTCTTACACCAAGTTTCCATACTTAGCCATTTTAAGTCCTGGGCGGTGATTTTTGTCTACATTGCACTTTTCCCAGTTTTTCATTTTGGTGCACAAGCGGGGTTTTTTAGCGCCACTGCACCTAAGTGAAATGATGACTTGGTGCAAGAGTGCTGATTTTTCCTGCTCTTACACCAAGTTTCCAAACTTAGTCAAAAATGACCAGAGCAGTTATTTTTGACTCAAGTGCACCGTTTCCAAACTTAGTCAAAAATGACCAGAGCGGTGATTTTTGACTCAAGTGCACCATTTCCAGACTTAGTAAAAAATGACCAAAGCGGTGATTTTTGACTCAAGTACACTTTTCTTAGTTTTTCACTAAGTGTTGAGCCCAAGTGCCAGGGTGTTGATTTTCAGTGCCCTGACATACTTTTTGCCAAACTTACACATAAAGTGCAAGGGCGTTGATTTTTAGCGCCATTACACTTTTGACAGTTTTTTCCTTAAACACTTCCAAATCACTTCGTTTCTGCTCGAGACCATGTTTCTCCACTCCCACACTGTTTTCCATGCCTAGTTCCTCTTTTCACGCTTGCTCAACATCGTTTGCTCACTTCACGCTTCCCAATGCTACTTTTTCTTCTAACGTCTGTTGATTCATTGCCCTTGTAGTTTCTTTCCAAATTTCATCAAGTGATCTCAAAGGTGACATTTTATGATCGAGTGAACTATCCCAGATCTACAAAGAAGTCATTATGCTGCAAGTTGAGGATGCCAGTTTTTCAAAAGCCTCAATACATGTCATTTGCAATATATGGCTGACACTTGATAATCTCAAGAATCCACCATGCAACAGGTGCAAGAAAGTCCATTCATCCGCTAGAAGGCCGATCACAAGAATTCACACCATTGTGGATTACACCATTGGTCCGGATGAAAAGTTCATGCAGGAGACCGAGAAGAAATATGAAGACTCTGCGCCCAAGCAAGGAACCATGAAGAGTCCTGATCTCCCAGTGTTGAACATTTTGATGCTTCCCTTTATGCATCTTGTAAATAGTTTTTGACACCTTAGGTGTCTTTTTGTAAAACATAATTGCACCAAACTATGAGGTGCGATTACGTAGAAATAAATTACACTCAATTAGATTAGGGTTTCCTATTTTTATCAACTGATTTCCTAATTTTGCTCTTCCCTCTTTTCTATAAATAAGAGGGATTTCTTTTGTAATAGTTACCTTTTGATATTTTTTCAACGAAGTTTTTCTCTTTTGAAACAAGCATTGAGACTATGTGTTCAATATTGTGAATTCAGATCTAATCAATAAAGAAGAGGATTGCATACCAGACTTTGTGTTGGAATCGATTGTCTTGTGTGTTGATTATATCAGTAGTGATTTGTGTATGAGATTGAAAGGGCTTCAAGTGGTTGATGTAAACTTTGTGTTACATTTATCGTTTGGATTTGTTTATGTTTGAAGGTTTTTGTTGAAGGATCTACAAGACTTTGTGCTTGTAATCATTCATGTTGTTCGAGGAATCGTTGTGTCTAAAAAGACTTTGTGCTTCTAATACAACGAACGATACCATTACAAGATTCAACATTGAAAAGGCTACGGAACGACTTTGTGCCTTCGTGAGCCTTCCCTTTTCCTTTTACCTTTTGTTATTATAAATCATACCTGGTATTTCTAAGCTATGCTTTGTCAAGATAGAAATATTGGCATTACTGTTGTTGTTTAAGTTTAAGTTGTTCAAATCTAAAGCTTTTCATCGTGAAGCATTGTAAACATCTTCTCTGAAAAAAGAGAGAAGTATGAATGTAACACACACCCCTTCCATTTCATGAGTACAGTGTACATTTTGTAAGTATTCTTTTAAGTTTACTATAGCTTCCAATTAGCAGTAAGAAGGGCGCCTCCCCTTTCTGAGAGGAGAGATTATATCTCACATAGCTGTGGCTGAAGTCTAGATGGCGTAATCTGTTGAAAAGTTGATTACACTATTTTCACCCAACAGTTTTTTGGCGACTCCACTGGGGACATGATACACATTCGAAAGCCTCACATTTTCATTTGAAGTATACCAGTGTCCTTCATTGTAATTTATTTTCTTGTAAGTTTTTCAAGCTTTCACCAAGGACATGTAAATGGCTGCTCAAGGTCCTTGGGGAAATTTTTTTGGTCCATTGAGTCTGGCTCTACCCCTACATGCTCTTCCTGAAGGCTCACGGAAGAACTTTCCCAAGTTTTTTGGTGATGGACAACAACATCCTGATGATCACGTTGCTGCTTTCTACATCGCTTGTAGAGTTCATGGTGTTGAACACGAAGATGTATCTGTAAGGTTGTTTGTGGAGGCTCTCCAAGGTGTTGCTACAGATTGGTTTTATCATTTGGCGCCACGTACCATCACAAACTGGGCAACTCTCATAGTCAAGTTTGAAGCAAGGTTCAAACCTCCTAAAGACGCTCATGCTTTGCTGGCTTAGCTCACCCAGTTGAAGAAGGAATCTCACATGCTTATGCACGAGTTCATTGCCCACTTCAACAAATTGACACGAAGAATTCCAATTGTTGCTCAACCTATAGTTGAGAATTTGAAATGTTTCTTTGTAAATGATCAAGTGCCCGAAGATGGTTTCCTATTGAGAAGAGCAGCCCCAGCTACTCTTGCAATTGTACAGACCTTGGCGACAGAAATTGAAGATGATCTCATTCTTGCTGGGCAAATAAAAATTGAATCAAATGAATCTGAAGAAATCCCTTCTTTGGAGTTATTTTCTTCCATCACAAGGACGGATCCTATGGTACAAAGGTTGGTAAATGAGCTACTTGTTCTCAAAAAGCAGCTAGCTCATAATTTTGTTGTTGGGAATCAACACATGTTATCTTCACCTCTGAAGAGGCTCGCTCTTGAGGTACCATTAGTAAAAGCAGCAGTGAAGCATCCTGACTCCAATCCAAGTGATCTCGCTATTCACTTCCAAGAAAAGGAAGTAGACATAGCTAGTGACTCCCATTTCTGGTTTATGCAGTCTTAGATAGCCATTGATGAAAAGCAAAAAGATGAAAGTCATTTTTCTGAAGTTCAACTGAATGAAGACAATCTTGTCTTGAGATCTAAAAAGATGGACATGCACGAAGGTCTCCATCAAGTTGAGGACAATGATTTTGTGTTTCAAGGTCATGAGCTTGAACACATGTTGCATAAAAGAACTTCCCAAAGGCATGATGAGGATATTCTTATTAATAATTCAGATTTTCCCAAGTCTGAAGATGGCAAACAACATACTGAAGTATGCAGTGCAGTCATATCTTCATCTGAAACACATGAAGGAGATCATTTTGATCAGCATGAGGTTGCCATGGCTGATAAATCGGTTGTTCAAGTAGCAACTAATAAGGAGCATTCAATCTTTGACCGATCGAGGGGATGTACCATAAGACATCTTTCTTGGCTGGAGGCCAATGGGAAGAAAGAGGTTCCACTTGTACCTGAGCGTGAAGATAAACTTGAGAATGCAGCTAAAGATGTATTTGTAGATGCGCAGGAGCACTCTAAACTCAATGATTCATTCTGGAGCAGTAGTATATTTGATATATTTTCAGAGGTAGCGGAACATGTTCATCTCTTTCAAGAAATAGTGCCTCAACTTCATCTACATGTAGCTACTAATGATCATGTAAGGCATTACTAGCTGTTGAGGAAAGGAAGCTATTTTGTTGAACCTGTGAATGGTTTCATTTGAGAAGATTTCATTGATGGCTAGTTTTAATTAGGTAGGTTTCCACCTTTTCAATAAGTGCATTTGCATAAGTTTGCGTCTTGTTTTCGTAGATTTTCTTTGTGTTAGTCATGCTCAACTTTGTTGCCCAATGGATGGATGAAGGCACTTGATTTCTGGTTTTCTTCTCCCTTCATTCGTTTGAAATAATGATTGAAGAAATATCAACAGGAGCCATTTGTTATCACAGAAATTAGCAGCGCTCATTCCACGGATAATCCCCTTACAAAACTTGTTCGTCTCCTAGGTTCATGATGTTCATGCATGCAAAATGAGGTGATTTTCAATCCACCTCAAAATGCATTTTGAAGTCTCAGATAGTCCATTTGAGCATCCCTCTGAGTTCGTCTCATGAAGACCTTCGAAATGAGTATCTTCATGAACACTCGTTGTTCATACTTCACAAAATTGCAGAAAGTGCAAATGTTCTGGAAAAAAGAGCTCTAACATTTTCAACAAAAAATTCTAAGTGTTGAAAGTGCAAGGGCGGAGTTTTTTAGCACCACTGTACCTAAGTGAAATGATGACTTGGTGCAAGAGCGTTGATTTTTCCTGCCCTTAGACCAAGTCTCCATATAAAAATTCCAAGTGTTGAAAGTGCAAGGGCGGGGTTTTTTAGTGCCACTGCACCTAAGTGAAATGATGTCTTGGTGCAAGAGCACTGATTTTTCCCACCCTTACACCAAGTTTCCAGACTTAGTCAAAAATGACCAGAGGGGTGATTTTTGACTCAAGTGCGTCGTTTCTAGACTTAGTCAAAAATGACCAGAGCGGTGATTTTTGACTCAAGTGCACCGTTTCTAGACTTAGTCAAAATGACCAGAGCGGTGATTTTTGACTCAAGTACACTTTTCCCAGTTTTTCACTAAGTGTTGAGCCCAAGTGCCAGGGTGTTGATTTTCAATGCCCTGACATACTTTTTGCCAAACTTACACATAAAGTGCAAGGGCGTTGATTTTTAGCGCCATTACACTTTTGACAGTTTTTGTCTTAAACACTTCCAAATCACTCCATTTTTGCTCTTGACCATGTTTCTCCACTCCCACATCGTTTTATGTGCCTAGTTCCTCTTTTCACGCTTTCTCAACATCATTTGCTCACTTCACGCTTCCCAATGCTACTTTTTTTGCTAACACCTATTGATTCACCACCCTTGCAGTTTCTTTCCAAATTTCATCAAGTGATCTCGAGGGTGACATTTTCTGATCCAGTGAACTATCCCAGATCTACAAAGAAGTCATCATGCTACAAGTTGAGGATGCCAGTTTTTCAAAAGCCTCAATACATGTCATTTGCAATATACGACTGACACTTGATAATCTCAAGATGCATCTTCGCAGGTGCAAGAAAATCCATTCATCCGCCAAAAGGCCAATCACAAGAATTCACACCTTTGTGGATTACATAGTCCAGATGAAAATTTCATGCAGGAGACCAGGAAGAAGTATGAAGACTCCGCGCCCAAGCAAGGAACCATGAAGATTCCTGATCTCCCAGTGTTGAACATTTTGATGCTTCCCTTTATGCATCTTGTAAATAGTTTTTGACATCTTAAATGTCTTTTTGTAAAGTGTAATTACACCGAAAATATGAGATGTAATTCCACAGAGATAAATTACACTTTGACTTAGTCAAAGTTAGGGTTTCCTATTTTTACTCAACTGATTTCCTAGATTAGCTCTTCCCTCTTTTCTATAAATAAGAGGGATCTCTATTGTAATGATTACCTTTTGAGATTTTGCAACAAAGTCCTGCTCCTTTGAAACAAGCATTGAAACTTTGTGTTCAATATTGCGAATCTAGATCTAATCAATAAAGAAGAGGATTGCATACTAGACTTTGTGTTGGAATCGATTGTCTTATGTTTTGATTATATCAGTGGTGACTAGTGTATGAGATCTAAAGGGCTCCAAGTGGTTTGTGTAAACTTTGTGTTACATTTATTGTTTGGATTTGTTTATGTTTGAAGGTTTTGGTTGAAAGATCTACAAGACTTTGTGCTTGTAATCATTCATGTGGTTCGAGGAATTGTTGTATCTAAGAAGACTTTGTGCTTCTAATACAATAAATGATACTTCTATAGGATTCAACATTGAAAAGGCTACAGAATGAATTTGTGCCTTCGTGAGCTTTCCCCTTTTCCTTTTTTCCTTTGTTATTATAAATCATACCTGGTATTGCTACGCCATGCTTTGACAAGATAGAAATATCGGCATTACTGCTGTTGTTAAGTTTAAGTTATCAGATCTAGAGCTTTTCATCGTGAAGCATTGTAAGCATCTTCTCTGAGAAAAGAGAGAAGTATGAATGTAACACACCCCCCCCATTTCATGAGTACAGTGTACATTTTGTAAGTATTTCTTTAAGTTTACTATAGCTTCTATTTAGCAGTAAGAAGGGCATCTCCCCTTTTTGAGAGGAGAGATTATATCTCGCATAGCTATGGCTGAAGTCTAGATAGTGTAATCTGTTGAAAAGTTGATTACACTATTTTCACCCGACACTTATCTATCCATGGAGAAATTGAGGTTTCTAAAGACAACCATATCTCTATCCATCACCAAGTCTTGATATAAGGGCTCCTAAAGGTTATATCCTATGGAGGGTGGGGAATTCAAAGAAAGTTTTGAATACTCATTGAAGTATAATGAAAGGGATGGATAGTGAGAACAAGAGGATGAAGAAAGAGGTGAAGGTTCTACAACTTGATTCATATAAGGATAAAAGGGAAAAGGAATTGATGAAATAAGGATCTATCACTAGAAAATGCTTAGATTAAAGAGGCATTGGCTATGAAAGAAAATAATGTGAGGAGGTTGGAACATGAGTTGTAGGATGTGAGAAGTAACTTGGTGGGGGCTAGCAAGAAAAAATAAGTAGGATTTTTCAATAATAACGTGGCCAAAATAGCACTAGGAAAATAAAGAAAATTAAAGTGCAAGATAGACCAAGCAAGAGGAATAAACGATAGAACAAAATACAAGTAGAACATAGGAGGTTGGAGAGGATACCTTAAATTTTAAGATACAAGCCCTAAAAGAGTATTGAGAGGTAGGTGAAAGATTCAATGGTCTTGCTATTTAGTAAGCTAGATTTATCAAAGTTTATAATGTTGATTGTAGGATAACCTTTGGCTAAGCTTTTACTTAACTACTTCTCTAGTTCTATGTGGTTTGTTGCAAGTATGTGCAGTTGGTGTTTCCATTGATGCCAACAAGCTTATGTGTTGTCATTGGTTTCAACATATGTGAAAGAGTTTGTTGAAAGTATGCGCAATTGGTATTGAGTTGGTGTTGTCTCTGATGGTGCTTTGATTAGTTGCACTATGTTGTCATTAGTAAGCTACTAGTGCCAACCTCTAGTGTTGCTTTGATAAGATTTTATCTATGGATGTGTGGTTGAGTTGCTATGTTGTAGTTGGATTGGTGGTGATGTGGAAGTGTTGAATATGTCAAGGATGTGTCTTTGGTGCTTGGTTTCCAAGTTTTTTGAGAAAATTTGAATAAATGAGGAAACAATGTGTTGTAGTGGTGTTTTGTGTTGCAAAGTATCATTTTGGTTTTGCTCCACATTTCTTTTGGGTTGAAGATATAGTTATGCATTTTAAATATGTTGATTAAAGGTGTTTAGTGGTGTTATATGCATAATTTGGTGTGCTGGATCATTGTGTAGTAGAAGGTGTGTTCAATACAGTGTGAATTGTGTATTGCAGAGGTGTCTAGGAGAAATGTTTTTGCTCTGCATTTCTTTGCAAAGTGGTTTCAGGTCTTGCAGATCTGAAAGTATATTGATAGTGTGTGTATCTTTCTTTAGTTGAGGTTGTTCGAGACTTGGTACTTTAGAAGTTAGTTTATTAAGTTATAGTGCATGGTAGGAATGTATGAGTGTACTAGATGTGCACATTCTTCAAGTGAGAGTTGTTGCGAAGGAGTTTGTTAGATTTTAGGGTGTTTGTGGAATATTCTAGATTATGTTTAGGTGAATTTTTTGTTCGTGAGTTGCCTTTGGATCAAAGGAAGCGTGAAATTTAAAATTTAATGGTGTTAACATAGGTTCGATCGACCTTGGGTGTTTACGCTACTTGCGATGTTGCTTCACTGTTTGTGGAAGTGTGGTGTGGCATGTGTTGGCCTCTTATAATGATTTTAACAACTAAGCTTGTTCAATTGTGATTTAGAGATTGGACATCTAACCTGAATAGCTATCTCAATCATCATGAAGGTGCATTTAAATTGTCAACCCAGGGACGTAAACTTGAAATAGGTTAGCACTGTATGTGCACTAGGAATCCAAAGTAGCCACATTCATTCTACAGCTCAAGAAAGGAATAATACTGAAAGTAAATTTCTTGGAAGGAAATAATATAAATGTTGAACATTAACCAATAACTAGACCACACTGAAATGCATGAAAAAAATGAAAATCTGAGCGAACAAATAGGAAACTACTCTATTCTGCTTTTGCTGCAGGAATAGTCACAAAATGTAATTCTAGTGGCTGTAGGAACAGTCAGTGCCAGATTTATTAACTAATTACTGAACAAAAAATAATAACTAAACTAAACTAAGGTATGAGATGGAATGCTCACCAAGTGGTCCCCCTTGGATAAGTATTCCCTAAAACTAAGATAGACTTAGATGCACAAACTTATAACTTCATTTTATTCAGTAGAAAAACATGAGTACAATCAACATAGTTGTATTGTCGAAAGCTAAGAATGTGAGTACATCAAGTTAAGCTATCTTTGACTCTAGAGAGTTCAAAAGGAACATCAAAGTGATTATTTATCCAACCACCTAGCAAGGCAGTCAACTCCAGAAAACATAGAGGATGCCACATTAGGGAAAGCGCAAAAAAAGTAGGGGCGGCTATGCATGCACAAAACCTATTAGGCACGATTGCCTTAACTCAAATATGGCACAAAAGTAACATCGACACATGCTAAACAACATTTAAGACCACTACATGGCGATTACAATCCGATGCATGAGGAATCTCTAGCCGCCAAGAGGCTTCTCTCCATAAATGACCACCTTTGTGACCGATATGGCACACGTCCAGCTGGCGGGATCTTCCTGAATTTCAGGCCTCAGATTATGTGCATGACAATGTTAGCACACACAACTACATATCCATAATCATCTTAAAGCAACATTCATTAATCACATGCAAAATTAACACAAACAGTCCATATAGCATATTGATATCATTTGAAAGCTTATGAAAATAGATTTATGTCCAAGGTCTATGATTTTAAGGAAATATTATGAAAAGATCAACTCCCAAGCATCAAAGTCTTATGTTACTACAAGAAATGGACAACAACCCTATCAATAATTAAACCACAAACTAGACTCTTAGTTTCCCCCCCAACCTAATGTCTTGCTGGTCCTCCAACAGGGGAAGAGTTGTGCTTTTGTTTGGTCAATGCCCTGAAGTTGGCAACTGCAAGCTATCCCACATTGGTTTCTGCTATGTCTGAGTTAGGATCCGAATGGAACCCTTGTTTCCTGTCTAGCCTGCTCCATCTCTACCTTTCATTAGCTATGTCATACCTGTAATATCTTAAGTTTGGCACAAGCCACAATAGGATAGGTGTTTGGAAAATTTGTGGGAGCCGAAATTGTCCTTTTGTTCTTCCAATTTGCATATATCTTTCAACCCTCTCAATTATTGCAACATAGTTGTGCGTGGAATGGGGCTTAGCTTACTTCAAATCATCAGTTAGGTTGTTCCATCTCTGTGATAGATATCCCATCACAAATTCTCTTGTGGTTCTTTCCATCTTCTCGTATGCTTTATACACTACCTCTCTCTCAGGCAGGATCTTGCAGCTATAGCTTAGCCGGTATAGAATTATGTTCCAATCATTAAAAATATCTCTTGGATGTCCAAATTCAGCCCTAATGGGCAGGGGAATGTTGGATTCAACTTTCTTGTAAGTCCTATATTGCTTTCCCCAACTTACCTCATTTTGTATCCAAGACATGAATGCCCTTAACTGGACATCCCCAACATATAACAACGGATTCCACTCATTGTCTTTGGTCAGAACATAATTATGTAAAGAAAATTTGAACAACAAATTTTTCATCTCAGGGGGAGCAATCCGAAAAGCATTGAAAATTTTAGTAGGGGTTTCAATTGAGGGGTTGAAACCTGAAACAATCTTTGCAAACTTGAAAGAAATATGCTTCTCCTTTAAATATAGGGAATATATCCTCAAAGGAGCTCTACATTCTAATATTTGTGGCACTAAAATTGCCATGTCATCCACCTTCTTCTTCAAAACAAAAATTTCTGAATTCTTATCTTCAATTTCCTCATCTTTTTGTTTAATTTCCTTCTTTAGCCTGCGTTTTTCTGCTTTCCATTCTTCTTCTCTTCCTTGTATTTCCTTCCACAAGTTTAGGGCTACAATGCTCATTAAAAAATAAGAGGGCCTATGTTCTCCTACCATCATTTTACCTGACACTTGTGCTTGCTCTTGGTAGAGTACCATGTTGGTGTAATTAATTATTTAATTACACTTACATAAGTTTACGTAGGCATTTAATTATATTCCTGGGTATCATTTACTAGGTGATAGGTTCACATGTTTGCTTAGGATATAAGATTCCTTCTACAAGGATGAGTTGTATTTTCTAGAAGTCTTATCTTATCTAGCATCATTTTTTAAGTAGTTAGTTAGTTGTCACATGTCATAAGATTATGACACATGTCAACATCATATTAACTACTACATCTCAACCTTGCCTATATAAGCAAGGCTTCATATGTACTTTTCCATATTCAATTTTGAATTCTTGCATCTTAATGATAGCATAATATTTCTATCATTTCTCTCTTGTGAAAGTTATTTTGTCATGTAGGTGATTCTGGGGTGTTTGAGGAGTTCACCATAAACTCCAACATATCATCTGCAGGGCTTCTTCTTGCTCAACTAATTCTGACTGTAGGGGCTCCAGGTCTTGTTCTCTCATTTGAATCTATAAGGCCTCTTGTTCTTGTTCTTGTTCTTGCTCATGTTGCAGGAACTCTTGCTACAGGAGTTCTTGATTTTCTTCACACGCCTGGTTTTCAACTTGCTCTGCAATAACCAAAAGATCAGCTAGTGTTAAATTGTTACTTCTTCAAACACATTCTTTTCTTTTTCATTTACGTGCTCCATTGGAACTTTTGTATCCTCATGTGCCGACTTTCCAGGTTTAGGGATTCCCTCGGGAGATACCCCAATGGTCGGCCTAGCTGACTTTGATTTTCTGGGAGGGTTTCTTCATCTTTCCTTTGCTACAGGAAGAACAGTGTCAACCTTTCATTTCCCGGAGCTTGGCACTTCTTTTTCTACCATTTTCTTTTTAGCTTTTTTGTCCTTCAACTCTGCCCTCTTCCTATGTGCCCTAGTTTTCATTAATGTGCCAAGAGGGACATCATCATCAGAATCACGAGAGGAACTCTCTTTATCAGAATGCTCAGCCTTAGAAGAACTAATCTCAATAGCTTGTGTGGCTATAGGAGGGTTTCCACTAGGGCTTGTATCAGAAGTTGAGGTACCAACAATGGCCCCAACATTGCTCCTTGTCTTCCCAACCCTACGAGGTTGAGGCAAAACCCTATGTTGCAAATGCTCTAGTCTAATTTGATCAATTCTCAAAAATTCTTCCCAAGCAATATTGGAAACATCATGCAGAGATTTTTCAACTAATAATTTAATTAGGCAATGGTGGGAAATGAAATTGTCCCTACCTTTTTGAGTTTCTATTGCCATGATCGAAAGAAGGTGATACAACACGTTGGGCACATTCATTCTCCTTTTGTGCCTCATGTGGTTCAAAAGCTTAAAATGAATGAAATGCAAATTTGACTAGCGACCTTCGCAAGTGATATATTTGACAACATAGACTGCAACCTGCTTCCATAACTCGGGCAGAGAAGTCCTCTTCGCTCCTTGTTTTCCTATGCTCAACGAAGGGTTGTTAGGCTTTGTGAATTCGTCCCTAGCTGACCTAGTGTCCCTAGCAGCAAGGTAATTTTTTCCATTAGCAGTTAACCCTATAACTTTTGCAATTCTCTCCTTTGTAGCTATAACTTCCAGACCTTTTATTGTGGCTTTCCCTTCAGACAATGTCTGAGCAAATTCTAATGCAACACCTTCATCAAAACCATCCAACTTTAAGAAATAGTCTAGCTATCCACAATTTCTAAATTTAGCTAGGAAAGACACATCCTATAGTAACATGTCGTGAACCATGGGTTCATTTCGAATCAACCCACCTCCCATTGTCTACAATTAAATAGTTACTCTGCAAAGATCTTCTTGTAATTCTTGTCTGAAAACCAAACTTCTTCTTGCAACTTTGCTAAATTCCAATGCCGGTGTCGTTTGAATTTTACCTTTTGGCTTAGGATTATGACAGGGACAATAAAGCAATAAAGGAGTAATAAATGCAGGCTATGATTAAGGAAAATAGCGGCGGAGGATTTTCAGTTCACACATACAACCATCATTTCAGAATTCAAATTGGCTCCATCACTTAAATCTTGCTGACGTCAATCAGTATGGATAGACATGCGGACATGGCATTGAAACGTTCCCCCCCAACCTAAATTTGCACATGTGTCCTCACATGTGAGGTGAATGGATGATTTGACATGGGCGGGAAATGATGAAATGCTATGGAAAATGTCCATATTAATTTACAACAATAAAATAAATGCACTAGAAGATAATTAAGCTATAACAATTAACACACACATACTTGAGTTCATGGAAGATTTATTATAAAGATCATGGAGAAGGTACTAGTCATTTCCAATAAAGCAGTTGAGAAATTAATGAAAGCGGAGTGAAATGAAGTGGAGTGAAATGAAGTGAAGTGAAATGATGGTGGTGAGGTGGAAGAGAGAGAAAGGTGGAGTGAATGGGCGAATGGGTGAAGAAGTGGACCCCCATAAAGTGGGAATCTTTATTATGAGAAGTGACATACCTTAATTAGCCAGAAGAAGGGATGCTAGGTCCACTTCCTTTGGCTACAAGAAGTTTAGGTGTTGCATGTTGAGTGAATTGCTGCAGAAACTCCTCCTTAGAAGTTGACTTGTGATACAATCTTAGGCAATGACCATTCACCAACAACTTAAATCTGATAGGGTCAATGGTAGTAAGCTGAAAAACTCCATTGGAAAATAGTTCAGCCACCTCATAAGGTCTGAGCCATCTTGTTTGTAATTTTCCTGCATTATCCTGATATCTTGAGTCATAGAGCAGTGCCCAATCTCCAAGCTAAAATTTCTTATCCTTGATGAATTTATCATGCCATCTTATTTGCTGATTCTGCACTACCTCTATGTGATGCAAGGCTACCTTCCTCATCTCATCCAAAGAATTCAGCTGCATGATTCTATCTCTTTGTGCCTTAGAAATATTCATACCCAATTCTACTGCAGTTCTAAGAGTCTTATGCTCAAATTCAATGGGCATCATGACTATCTTTCCATACAATAGCTCAAATGGAGTGAATCATGTAGTTGTTTTCCAGGTGGTTCTGTAAGCCCAAATAGCTTCTAGTAGCCTGCTTGCCCAATCCTTTTTATGGATAGCCACTTTTTTGGTCAGAATGGCTTCAATTTCTCTGTTAGTCACCTCAACTTGGCCATTGGCCTGGGGTTAATAAGGAGTAGACTTCTTGTGCCTAATGTTGTATTCATTGACCAGTGTTGTAACAAGGGTAGAAGTGAATTGAGTCCCTTGATCAATCACTATCTCTCTTGGAACCCCATACCATGTAAAAATTTCCTCATACATAAATTTTGCAACCTTAGTATCTCTTGCATGCTTCATGGCCTTAAATTCTACCCATTTAGTTACATAATCAATGCATACTAAAATATAGGATTTACCTTTTGATGGAGGATCAATGGGTCCTACAAAATCTAGTCCCCACTTATCAAATGGACTAATTACTACCTAGGGACAAAGTGGCATCTCATTAGATTTTGTTGGCCGACCCATCCTTTGGAATCTGTCACACTTCCTTGTATATCTCCCCACATCCTTATGAAGTTTTGAACAGTAATATCTCATGTTCAAAATCTTCATTGTTGTCCTCTTGGTTGCAAAATGTCCTCCACAGGGTTCATTGTGACATGCATGCAGAATATCATCTCTCATCTTCCCTCACACATCTCCTCATGACCTGGTTACGTCTAGTATAGAATAAACATCCAACAATCCATGAGAAGGGAACAAATTTCTCAATGAGTACTCTCCTCTCTTTTGGAGAGAAGTGAGGAGGGACTCTCCCTGTTACCAGAAAATTAGCTATGTCAGCATACCAGGGTGACTGCACACTAATGGAAAATAAGTACTCATTAGGGAAAGAATCATCCATGACTTTATTGTCTTTTGATGTGGTCAACCTTAAAAGAAAATCTGCAACAACATTGGCTTTCCCTGGTTTATCCACAATGGTTATGTCAAACTCATGCATCAGCAGTAACCATCTTGCTAGCCTTCCTGAAATCAAAGGTTTGTTCATAAGGTATCTAATGGCTACATGATCGATGTGCACAAATATTTGGTAGCCTATTAAGGTTTGTTCATAAGGTATCTAATGGCTACATGATTGGTGTGCACAAATATTTGGTAGCCTATTATGTAATGTCTGAATTTTTTTAAGGCATAGATCACTGCTAACATTTTTTTTTCTGTCAATGTATAGTTGAATTCAACTCCTTGTAGATTTTTGCTAACAAAGTAAATTGAATTTTCAATAGATCCTTCTTTCTGTCCTAGGAATGATCCTATAGAATAATATGATGCATTTGTATGGATGTGAAAAAGAATCTCCCAATTAGGTCCCTTGAGTACAGGAGAATGAGTTAAAGCTGTTTTCAAATAAGAAAATGCCCTGTTACAGTCTTTTGTCCATTGGAACTCAACATCTTTAGTTAGGAGATTATACAATGGTGCTGCCATTTTTCTGAAGTCCTTGATGAACTTCTTGTAATAACCCACATGTCCTAAGAAAATCTTGACATCTTTTTGTTTTGCAAGAATAGGCATATTGGTAATTACGTCAATCTTTGCAGGATCTGCTTGAATTCCTTTGTGAGAGATGTAGTGGCCAAAAACTACACCTTCCTGCATCGTCATGAAGCACTTCTCACTATTTAAATATAGGTTGTGGTCTTCAAATCTTTGTAGGAATCTCTTAAGATTCTCCAATGCTTCATTGAAATCAACACCATAAGTAGTGAAATCATCCATATAAATTTTCATGCAATCATGAGAGATGTCTAAAAATACGCTGATGACTGCCCTCTGAAAATTTGAAAGTGCATTAGCCAAATGGAAGTACTGAGTAGGCATAGGTTCCCCATGGATAGGTAAAGGTGGTCTTCTCCCAGTCCTTTGGTGTAATTTGGATATGGTTATAGCCATTGAATCCATCAAGTAAAGAAAAGTACTACTTTCTTGCAAGTGAGTCTAGAACTTGATCTATGAATGGTAAGGGAAAATGGTCCTTTTTGGTGGCATAGTTGAGTTCCCTATAATCAATACAAACTTTCCACTTCCCTCCTTTTTTGGGCATAATCACCAATGGGGACATCCTCTAGCTATCTGAAATGGGGTAGATAAATCCTACATCTAGCAATTTTTGCAGTTCCCCTTTTACTATTTCTCTCAATGTATGGTTAATTCTTCTTTGCGGTTGCCTTATTGGTGTACAATCATCTCTTATATATATCCTATGAGTGCAAAGTTTAGGATCCAATTCCTTCATATCATGATAGTCCCATGCAAATTCATTTTGGTGGGCCCTAAGTAGGTTTGTCAATGACAACTGTTGTTCTTCACTCAATTTATTGTTGACATTCAGATATTTCTCTTCTGACACTTGCACTTGTGTAGTTAACTCAACCATATCTACTTCACTAATGCTTGGTACCTTGAGTTCATGTGGTAGTGATGCGTGAAACATACCTGTTGCTGGAGGAAATTCGGCTGCAAGAAAGGTCTTTGCAGGAAGAGCGTCTACAAGACGAGCAACTAGAGGAAGAGTGAGCAGGAGTGTTTCCACTATAGCAGTAGAATCAGATACATGAGAGGACAATGCTTCCTCTACCTCATAATGGTTTTGAATGATGTAAGACAATACTTCATCTTCATCTTGAAGCTGTAGGAAGGGACTTCTGCGTATGATCATAAGTTGTGCCACATAATTAACTTCATCAACCTCTTCACCAATGTGTGGCCATACTGGATTATCCTTATCATGGGATGGCTGAGCGGGAGGGTAGAGAACAATATTTTTGGTGCTCTTTCCATCAGAAATGGTCATGTCTCTTGTTCGACATCCGATATAAGCATTTGATGTTGCTAACCATGGTCTTCCAAGAATAATGGGGTACCCGCCTAGTGTGGCTTTAGGAGAAAGAATCATAAAATCTACTAGGTATTCCCAAGAGTCTAGAATTACTACTAGATATTCCACTATACCATCAGGATTAACAATAGAACTATTAGCAAGCTCTAGGACAATAGGAGTAGGTCTCATGCTTACAATATTTAGTTGTTGCAGGATGTCCTTGGTCATCACATTTATTGTTGCTCCCAAATCAATCAGAGCATTCTTTATTTGCATCCCATTTATAACAACTCCTACCACAAGATTCCCTGGGTCATTGTACTTGGGGATGGTCACTTTCCCAAGCATGATGTCAGCAATTTGTCCCACCACATAAACTATAGTGGGGTGTTTCTTCTTCCTGCCTGGCTTCTTAAGGCATGCTTCCTTGATTGCTTTTCCATATATGGGAACATCTTTGATGGCCTAAAATAGAGGTATCTGGACACATATATGCTTCAACTGATCTAGAATTTCAAAAGTTGTGTCTTCCTCTTCTTCCTTTGGTTTCACAGTTTCCAACCTCTAGGGAAATGGTGGTTTAGGATCAATCTGCTTGGCTGGGACTAGTTTAATATTTTTTAGGCTGAACAGGGACATTCAGAGGCTCCTCCTCTTCCACAAGAAGCTCAATGATGATAGGTGTGGAAGGAGCTGGGAAAGTGGTTCCTGAATGCAAAAAAATGTCACTTACACTCCAACATATGTAGGGAATTGATGTGGATCAACAAAGTATATTGGATGCTCTTGTGGTTTATTATTTGGGTTAGGTGTGGGTTGGTTTAGTAGCTAAGTAGGTTTAGGCACATTTGAACTTGGATTAACAGGAGGAGGCATTATAGCAGGTTGTTGGGGTTGAGAAGGTGGCTGCATATAATTTGTTGTCTAGCTTGGCCATTGTTGTCCTCCCCTCCATTGAGATGTTTACTGCCAGTTTCTTGAAGGTGGCTGCTAATTTCTTTGAAACTGCTTCCAATTCCCCTGAGGTTGCTGCCACTGGGGTGGAGAGTTTTGGTGATTGGGCTAAGCATTTGGAGGGTTAATCCAAGGTTGTGGTGGATATCCTCCATAATTGGATGGATATGGGGGTTTCCATTGATTACTATATGAGTAGGAATTGAAATATGGCTAAGCAAAAGATAGTGGATC
>CM021100.1:390192887-390233690 GCA_007115665.2 Sequoiadendron giganteum
ATCCCACATGGTGAATTCGTAGTCCTTTTTTTGTGACACTCTGCCATTAACTACCTCTATAATAGCCGCCTCCAACCAATTTAAGAAGGTAGGAAAATCTCTTTTATAATAAGAGAAAACACGTCGTTTCCTCTCCTTCCATAATTCCCAGACCACCATATAAGGACTCACCACCCATAAGTCATGATATAATGATGTTTTCTTCAAAATTGGCCAAGACTTGAAGAGAGACAAAACATCATTTGGGAGAGCACCACTCCATCCCAACCTTGCACAAATCCAACACCAACATGCTTGCGCAAAGGGGCAACTTACCATTAGATGATCTACACCTTCCTTTGCATGCTTACAAAGAGAACACCAAGATGGGCCGGTGTATCCAAATCTTTTGAATTTTTCTGCAGTTAAAATTCTTCTCTGAAGAGTTGCCCACATAAATGTGCCAACCTTAGGTAAGCACACACTATTCCAGCATAAGTGGAAGGGAAGGTCCGAATGAGTCTCTGTTTGACATTGTATCTAATAGCCTTCACTTGTTTTGCATTGCCCTGTGCCAGAATTTTCCCACACCAGCCTATCCTCCCCCGAGCGGACTGGGATTATTCTCCTTGCTAGCTCCTTTCTTAAGGCTTCCTCATCCTCAACTAAGATAAGGTTATGTCCTAGATCTTTCCATGTGTATACCGGTCCCCCATCCACTAGCATCTCTTCCATATAGTCTCTGACCGATCTACCCCACACTGTTTGCAGAGTTTGTTTGGCTAAAGGAAGGCCCAGGCATCCGACAAGACTTGGAAATCCACCCCAGGAGTCTTCCCAGAAGAGTGCTGTGCGGCTGTCCCAAATATCCCAAGATAAAGAGTCTTAGATAAGAGGAAGACAAGCTCTCATAAAATTCCAAATTCGAGATCCCATTGGGAGAGTCTTAGCCACCAAAATGCTACTTGGATTATCATTGCTCATATATTTCTTTTGCAATATTTGCACCCACTGTTCCTTATTGCGTGAATACATCCCCCATATCAGCTTTGCCCCTAGAGCCCTATTTTGTTTGTATAAATCTATCAGTCCGACCCCACCATGCTCTTTGGACTTACAGATCTTGTTCTAGGCAATTAGTGGGAATTTCTTCCCATCAGTTGACCCCTGCCAAAAGAAGCACCTCATACTTTGATTGAACATTTTTCCTTTACACACCAGGAGAGTAAAACATGACATTAGGTAAATAGGGAGGGCAGAGATAACCACCTTGAGCATCACAATTCTTCCTGCCCATGATAACCACTTACCATTCCAAGCTGATAATCTGTTCACTATTTTGTCTGCCATGGGATCCCACAGTGCTCCATTACTTACTCCCTGAGCCAGAGGAAGGCCCAGATACTTCATTGGTAGTTGCCCAACCTTGAATTTTAAAATTTCTGCTATTTTCCGAGCAGACTCAGTGGAGGTGTTTAGGAAGAAAAATTCAGATTTTGCCTCACTGATTCTCTGACCAGAAGCATCCCCATAATCCTTCAAAATATTTTTTAAAGCTGTTGCTTCTCTTCTACTTGCCTCACCTAGACAGATCGTGTCATCATCAAATTGCTGGTGGGTGACATTAGGAAGTCCACTTGTCACCTGTATGCCTTTTAGCTGTCCAATTGCGGCCACCCTCCCCATAGCACGACCTAATGCTTTAGCCATTAGAATGTAGAGAAAAGGAGAGAGGGGGTCCCCCTGCCAACCCTGAGAGGCACCAAAGAATCCCGCCGGTTCTCCATTTATCAAAACTGAATATGTTGGAGTCGAGATACAAAAGAATATCCAATCCACCCACTATTTATCAAAGCCAAAGGCCTCAAGGACCTTACACAAAAAACACCAATCCACCATATCATACACCTTTTTGATATCTAATTTCACCAACATGCCTTGGTGTTTGTTCATTTAGAGTGAATGAATGACCTCTTGCGCTATGATGATCCCATCAAAGATTGATCTCCCCGGGACAAAACTAGATTGCTCCTTAGAAATCAAACATGGAAGGAGAGCCTTCATCCGATTCACCGATACTTTAGATATGATTTTATATATAGTATTGCATAACGCAATCGGCCTGAATTCATCCATTGAGGAAGGTTTTTCTTTCTTAGGCACCAGCACAAGGAAAGTCTTGTTAAACTCTCTTAGAAACCTCCCAGACGTTCTAGCCTCCTCTACTACTTCAGCCACCTCAATTCCAATTATCTCCCAGCATGTCTGAAAGAAACAAGCAGGGAATCCATCTGGCCCTAGAGACTTATCCGAGTGAAGTTGGAAGGCTACACATTTGATTTCTTCAACTGAGAAAGGTTTTAACAGTGAATGATTTTGATCTTGCATTACTAAAGAAGGGATTCCTACCAAGAGCCTTTGCTGAGAACAAAAATCTGATGCATCCTCATTGTTGAGTAAATTGCAAAAGAAGGATACTGCTTCCTTAACAATCAAATATGCATCTTCAGTCACCTCACCATTCACCAATGTCAAGCTATTAATCCTATTCACCTCTCTTCTTACTCTTATTGAGTTGTGAAAGAATTTAGAATTACGGTCTCCTTCTTTGATCCAGGTGTTTCTAGAATTTTGGCACCAAAACAACTCCTCCCTAGCCAGAGATTATTCCCATGCCTTCATGATTTCTTTTTCTTTGATATAGAGCTCCTCATTCATTCCCTGTTCAGAGACACTTTTATTCACTTCCTCCGGCTCTTTTTCCAACCATAGCTTTTCCTCAAAGATATTTCTGAAGCTTTCCCTGTTCCAATTTTTTATTCGTTGTTTGAGAAGCTTTAATTTGCACACAACTTTATAAAGTTTATTGCCTTTTGGATGCATTCCTTCCCACCAGCCTTTGACTTTCTCCAAAAAAGTTTGATCTCTAAACCACATCTTCTCAAATCGAAAGGGACAACGACTAAGACGCTTCTCATCATTGATCTCTAATTTTATTGGAAAATGGTCAAAACCAGAGTAAGGAACAATGCTTCCATTCAACATAAAGGGGAATTTGGTTAAATCACCCTTGAAGATGAATCTGTCTAGTTTCTTCGAGATACAACTGGGTCCTAACCTCCTGTTTGTCCAAGTGAATGAGCCATTGGCCAACTGAATGTCCAACAAATAGTTCCTGTTGACAAAATCCTCGAAATCCAACTGTGATTGTTGTTTCTTTTTTATACCCCCACTTTTATCTTCTGAGTGAAGGATGGCATTAAAATATCCTCCTAGGATGTAGAATTGCTCACGATCCACCTCCATAAACTCCTCTATCTCCCTCCAAACTCTTCGCTTTTGGGAGCAGTTTGCTAGCCCATATATATTTATTAATGTAAATGCCAAGCTCATTTTTAAGCACCTGAACTTGCTCGCCAACCAGGCCCTACTAGCTGCAACTTCTTCTATGTATATTGCTTGTGGATGCCATAAGGAAATTAATCCTCCCGACGCCCCTTCTTCCTCCACCACCGAAAATCTCCAAGACTTATAACATCTTTTCATGCCATCCAACTCAACCTTCCCCAATTTTTATTCTTGGATTAGTGCTATATCTATTGTTTTATCCTCTAGCAAGTGCCACAAGAGGCACTTTTTGTTAGGGGCTTTTAAGCCCCTAACATTCCAACTTATGGCTTTCATTGACTCCCAGGAAGGGCAGATCCCTTCCCTGACCTCAAATGCATCATTATTTTTTGTTGTCCCACCACTTCTCCTGCCTGTGATCTTTTCTCCTCATTTATTTTCCTTCCAACCTTTTTCTTGTCACCGCAGTCTGGAGTACCTTTTGCATAGTCTGCCAATTGAACACCAAGTCTTATTTCTACATCATTGTTTGGCTTGTCAGTGTTTGGAATCATTTCTTGTTCTCCTGTCTCCTTACTCTGAGCAGGTAAGTATTTTACCAGCTGCATCTCACCTACTTTTGATTCCTCTTCCTATGATGTTGTTGCCTCGATTTGCAATAATTTATCATCCTTTGCCTCTGGTTTCCATTGTTCATCTGTGGTTGACATCATTTTTAATTCTTCATCTGCCTTTTCCATACCTCCTCCCCAATCTACTTCCATTCCTTCTTTAGATTCTAGTGGCTGACTCTTCTCAATTTCCCCAGATAATTCCCTTAATTCATTACCAACCTCCATAATCATCTCCCATTCTTGCCCAATTAATTCCTTACCCTCAACCCTTTCTAGCCTACCATCCTCCTTTGTTGGTTGATTAAGCCCAAGAATGTCAACCTGCTGCCCTGCCAATCCTGCAAGATTCACTTTGTTCATCTTAGCCCCACTTACAACCAGACTTAGAACAACCCTTCCTGAATCATTCGTATCCAA
This sequence comes from Sequoiadendron giganteum, assembly GCA_007115665.2. Classification (NCBI taxonomy): domain Eukaryota; kingdom Viridiplantae; phylum Streptophyta; class Pinopsida; order Cupressales; family Cupressaceae; genus Sequoiadendron; species Sequoiadendron giganteum. Next base: position 390,197,246 of record CM021100.1, read on the forward strand.
GGTGTTGCTATCTTTTGCCATATAGGTGATAGATGGTCCGTAATTTTCGAAGGGCCAGCCTCCATATTCAGGATGCCTTTACCTTTTGGGTCATCCAAAGGAACACAATTATGTTCTCCTTTTTTCCAAGCCTTCTAGACAGTTGCCTGGATTTGTGTTAAACTCCAGCCTACCGACAAAATCCTGCATTTTCCATTATGCACTAACTCAATTTCTTCCTAGATTGTAGACCAAGGTGATAGTTCAATGAAAACCTTCATCATGCCTTCACTGCCTTCTCTTATTGCCTTCTCATCAACGCCAACCACCACTCCTAAGGATTCATCGATGCATGTTATCACTTCTTTATTCCACATTTCTGAAGGTAAATTCTCCAGGCTAACCCATACCACCATTTTCTTTGGAAGATGGAGTCTTGGATCAAAGTGTGCTTCCCACCTTCTATAGTAAAAATCGTGCCCGTCCATTGTTAGATACTTCATGTCCAAGATTTTTTCCTTGATCTGTACTGTTGTGCATTGAATCAGGAAGAAACTGTTTGGTAGGGAGAAAATGTCAACCTCCCCATTCCAAGAGTCCTCCCACCATTTCTCCATCTGCATTTTCTTACACCCATCTCCCCACCATTTGGCAAGGATTTCCCTATCCTCTAATTCAAATCTTGCCGCTTCTGTAAGGGAGGCATGAATTTCTACCCTTAGTCTTGAAGTGCTAGGTTTTTGAAGACTTTTGTCCTGTGACTCTGACTGCTCAGACCCCTTACTGCCAACGACTAGTGTTGCCTTTAGACTAACCTTGGGCCCCAAAGCTGACTATTTCAAATCTGTATTTGTGCGCATTTTTGGTCTCCAAGTAGCCGCATCCAATCTTCTTCCACTTAGATTTTGGTGTCGTGCTTGCCAAGGAATCCCTTGAAACCAATCTCTTCCATTTTCCCCTCTCCTCCCATTCCTTTGATAGAGTCCTACTCTAGCTTTTGACGGTGGATTAATGCTTCTCTCCTTACCCCAATGATTTCAAAATTTACCAGATATCCAAGGGGGTTCTCTTTGATGGAAAGAAATTTTTCTTCTTCGCCATGCTTGCCTTGCCTCCACTTTTCACTTGGGATTTTCTAGGTTTTTAGACTCCTTTGGATTCCCTTCTTTTTTCCACTCCTGACCCCATCGCTGTTCTAAAGGGCGCTTCTTCGTTAATCTGTCACTGAGCGATGGCCACTCCTCCTCTGCTTCCATAGCCCAGGATGCTGATGTGAACCTCCTCGGTCTGTCGCTTGCCGCCTCTTCACTCCATGGTGAGTCATGTTGTGTTTGAGGTGGGAGGCCTCTTTCTGGAGGTTCCGTTGGCTGATTCCTGTAGAATGGATGACATTGGCCCACCCATTTCCCATTTGTGAAGACCCATTGGGTTGTATGCTCCTACACCATCGGTCGGGTCATATCTGGTAACTCCTTGATCACTTTGTCCCCCCATCCCTCCCGTGTTTTGCCTGCTTGCCTCCAATCCCTTATGCCTTCTTTCGCCTCCTCACCGATATTCGCCTTCGCATTCGTATTCGCACTCGCTCTGTTCTACGCCATTTTTAAGGAAGTGTTATGTATATAAGGATATTTTTAGTAATTTGTTGTAAATTTTAAAACTAATGAATGAAATGCAATTTTATCTCTTCAAAAAGTGTGTTGAAAAACACACAAAATATTTCTTATCCAAAACAAGCCAAAAATCTTGCAAAACCACAAGTTAGATCTTCTTGATGAAAGTCACAGGCTGAAAACAAAACATCAGTAAAGCAAAAAAAACTTGAATGAAAACAACAAACTAAAATAGTGATAATTTTTTCAATACTTAACAAAAATTTTAAATTGTTTGAATCTTTGGAAATTTGAACTCAAACCTTCAAAACCCAGAAAGTGTTTTGCCAAGATTCTGCACGAAAAATTATTATAGGCAAAAGAAAAGACAAGTTTTAACAACTAAATTTAAAAAGAAACAAATACTAAAATGGACACAAATTTCTCAAATATTAACAAAATTTTAAACCATTTGAAGTTATGGAAAGCTAAGAGCGAGGACTACAAAACCCAAATAATTATTTTTTAACATTTTATACACCCATTTTTTTGTTCTCAAAAGAAGATGACAAGATTTTGTATGAATTCTTGGCTATAACCTATGTTGATGGTGTTTTTATGTACTTCACAACATAGGCAATGCATAGGTGCATTACCTCTCTTGAAAGACAATCTTCCACAATCAAATTGTAGAACACTATCCCAAGGTCTCTCGGATGTTAGGTCATGATGGAGCTTGGAACATATCAGTTGTTTGATGTGATTTTGCTAGAATCACAAGGCAGTCTTACGTGGTCAAAGCTGTAGACGAATTGGGTTGATGAATGGAGTTTCATGGATATGGAATTACTATACTTTGCTGTAGGTTCGGGCAGCAGTCTTGGACTCCATTGTTTTGTCAGATTTGGCTTTACAATGTGCAACGAACCTTAGCACAATTTGTTTCTTAAAAAAAAAGGAAAAAAAGGGGGCGAGGAAGAAGGATGGTTCCTGGACCTGCAACTACCGATGAACAATGATCATGGAGGTTCTTTCTATGGATAGTTTCCTTATACATAATTTCACTTAATTTGAATTTTAACAATATCATGAAATTTGTGCTATCTTCTAGGGACTGCAGATATTCATCATTCATTCGCCACAAAAACGTGAATAAAGATTTAGTTTAATGAGCAACAATGGGATTAAAGTCCAGACTAACTTTACACAGTCATATACTAGCAGCAAATGACCAAAAGCATGGACGAGGAAAGCATACACACAACAACAATGTCCAAAATCAGAGACAACATACTAATTCTACCAAAGTCAATCTAAGGATACTAAAACAGTAAAGTAACTTGAAGCAAAGTTCTAGCTAAATGGAGAAGAACCATGAAACATGTGGAGAAACCCAGAAATACACCAGAAAATGATTGTATTTTCTATTATATTTTCAGCAGCATGTCTTTACAACAACTCAACTCTCTTGAAATAAGAGGAGGAGAGCCCTATTTATAGTTTTCAAAAAACAAAAATGAGTGGCCAAGATTTGTTTCTATTGTGTGGCCACGATTCACTTTACATTAGGGTTCCACCTACCCCCAAATATATTACATTTATAAGACCTATTTTGTCTTTTCCCTATTTTGTCATCTAGTGATATCACTGTAGCAATTTTGTCCTTTAGCTATTTGCCCTTTGCTATAGCTATTCTTTGAGGAATTCTTCATCGATGATAGGGTTGCCTTCACGCTTCTTCAGCGCTGCATACTCTACAAAGTTAAGGATCAACGGCTGGAGCTTATCCATCTCCATGATGTCCGATCACAACACTTGGTAGCTCCATTCCTGGGAATTGTTGACAAGTTTCTTCCAGTCCTCTTCATACTTTGCTGCACTATCCCTGAAAATCTCCAACTGCGCGAAGGAACGAGCTACAAAGCTCATGAAGTCCATGGTGACTTCAACTGACATCCCATCTTCCATGATTATCAAGAAACGGGGCTTTATGTTCTCAGGGTTGATCTCGGCAGCGGGTGGCACATACCCCGTCATTAATTTGATGTACTAAGAACATTCCTCTCAGGAATCCCTAGCCCATTCGATGTCTGGCGCTATTCGCTCAATGATCTGTTCGAGCCTTTTCCTTCTGTGACTGAAATCTCTCTTCCAGACATCTACCAACCAATGGTCATCATCCTTGAACGCAAGGTCCCTTTCCTAGACCTCGCATGACAACGCGAGTATAGCCTCGATCTTTGGATAAGCAGCCTCATACTTCCTTGGGAACTCTTCACAGATTTTCCTTGTGCCTTCAAGGGTCCTTTGCACTTCGAGGAACTTGTTTGCTGTCCGAACAACCAAATTGATGCCCGCATTGCCCATGTCTAAGACCTACCGGAACTAGTTTTCCGTAGACTTGTCTAAGTTCCTTCTCTTTTCTAACTTATTAATCTGCTCTTGGGACAACAACTGAGACGGGGTGGATGACGTCGTGGGCTGCTCATCCAGGGATGACCACTGCTGAATGTAGGCTGTTAGATTGGCCACTTGTTCCTTGAGCTCCTCCTTTGAAATCTTATCCTGCTAGATAAGGTGTACCACTGTGGCGAATGACTCCTGGAGATGATCGACCTTCTGTTCTCTCGTGGCCACTCCCAAGTCAATGGTGGAGACGTTATAAATTATACCCTGTTCTCCAATCACTGGTGTCGCTATCTGCACCGCCCTTGATCCTAAGGCATCCATGGTTACCTTCAATCTGACTCTTGGTTTCCTCTCCTTCCTTTTGGTTCTTACTTGTGCTCTGGCCATAATAGCTTCCAACCTTGCCTTGGGATCCTTCAAGGTGGGAGTCTTCTATTTTAGCTGCCTCGGCAACCATTCGGGTACTTGGGGCTCCTCCCTAGGTGGTTCACTTTGACTCCCGCTATCTTTCTTCTCCAGCTCGACGACTTTGACAACAAGAGCCTTCTCTTTAGTCCCCGTATCTTCCTTCTCCTCATCGGAGTCTTGTCGAAGGGTTTCATGCTCTGTGGGGGGTTCAATATGCAACTGCTCTTTGGGTGGATCTTCCTTTTCAACATCCCCCTCTTCTTTGTTCTGATTATATCTGTGCTCTTCGGGGTTCTCCCCCTGCTCGTCCTCATGGAGGGATGCATCCTTGTCATGCTCTAGAGTCTGGTCTTGCTTCTCAGTAGGAGATTTGTTGCCCTAAGTCTCTTGAGCAGCAATCTCTTCTTCTCTTACTAGTCGGTCTTCGACTTCCTTATCTTCAATCTCCTTGAGCTGCTTCCCCCATTCTGCATTGAGGTCGAGATCGTTTGATTCTTTTATAAATTCAACATTCAACTCTTTGCTGCTCTCACTAGAGGACTCATAAACCACCTCGTCGATTTCCTAGCGCTCGAACAGTGGATGTTTGTGATACTCAAATTCCTCGTCCTCTGGCCTTGTTGCAGCCTCTAACTATTGTCGCTGAAGCTTGTCTGATATTTGCATTGTCGCCCTCATCCTTGGTGGTTCGGTAGAGGGAAGGGGAACTGGAGCAGAGGCCATAGCCTAGGCTATTGCAGCCTAGACCACCGGATTAGTGAGCATCCCTGAGAGCTCGAAGGGCACATTTTGCATGTACTTCATGAAAGACTCAGGAAGACCAAGGACAGGCATCGTAGCAGTGGGAGCAGAAGGGAGGGAAGGAGACATAGAAGAAGAGGAGATGAGCGAGGTTGTGGCAGATGATGAATCCACGAGAATGATCTACAAGATTGGAGGAGTGGAGGCAAGGTGGACGGAGATGTCCACCGCAGGCGGGGAGGAAATAGAAGCGGCAAGCAAAGCATGCGGGGCGGGAGTAGCAGCAACAGCAACAACGACTGAAGGAGGTGGTGACCTTGGCGAGCTTGATCCTTCTTCTCTGATCCCAAGGGGTGGACCTTTGGGCATCACGGTCATCTTCGTGCCTCTAGTTGTTTTTCTCTTCTTCTTGGAAGGCTCTGGCTCAAAAGACTTGTGGGCATAGACTTTTGGTTTAGGCAGCTGCTCACTGGCCTCCTTTCTCTTCTTGGTCCTAACCGATTGCGGTGTGCTAGATGTTTCCCCAGTTGTGGTGGCAGCTGCCCCTCCATCGAAGCAACTTGGTTCACTTTCCAATCCCTTGAATGTTAAGGCGACTCCTTGTTGTTTTAGTCGGGCCACCTGTTGGTCAATCCATGCCCTTGTTTGGATCTGAACGAGCCTAGTGAGTACGTTGATATCATCAAGCTCTAGTTCATTCCAGATAATTGCAGGCAGCGAAAAATTGGCGACGACATCGTTCTTGGGTCGATCACCATGTCTTCATCTTCTTCGAGCTGGTCAGGAACTAAGCACAGGTTGATCCTTCACACATAGATGGCAGTCATACGCATGTAGTGCCTCAACCACACCTCAAGATCATCTTTGCAGTTGGCCCAAAAGTCTTCAACGTTGTGGAGGTGGGCATACTCTTGTCTTAGTGCCTTCTTAATGTATCCGTACGGGTCCATTCGAGGCTGAGCTGTATATTGACGAAAGTTGTACTCAACCAATTCCCTCTCTGAATACCCCGCACACTGGGAGGTATGAATCTTGTACATCCCTTGGCTGAGCCCAATGGGGTAAGATGGGCTCGCCAAATGCTTATCACTCAGGATGCTATGAATATGTCCTAGCTGCTGGGTCAACTCCAATAGAATGATTCGGTCATTGGCATACCGGGGCAGCTTATTTGGTCTTTACGTGAATCCCTCGGCACAGATGTATGTGAACTTTGGGAATTGTATGTAAAGGAAGGCATACTGTTTGAGGAGAGCTCTGACATTATGAGAAACTCTCCTTTGAAAGTCGCCCTCGAGGGACTGAATAATGTAGGTGATGAATGCATCATTCACCTGACAGTAATCTCTCTTAAAATTTTTGAACTGTAGTTGAGTGTATTTATCATAAGGCTTGAGTTCCACCCCTATTGGATCATTGGGTACCACCGTCAATCCCTGATAATTCCGCCAATCAGCGAGGGAATATACCAAGTAGGAGGTCATAAAGAACTTGGAGGTCTTCTTCACAGTTGTAAACTGCTTGTGGAAGCAATCACTGATTATCTCTCCCCAATAGAAGGCGGTCCCCTTGCTGTGGAGAATCTCTTCTATGAAATAGAACATCCATTCTTGAAAGAAGGCTGCCGCAGGAAAGCCCATCACTTGACTCAACAAAGTTACGAGGTCATGGTAATCCTCAAAGAAGTCGCTGTGAAAAAGCTCCTGAGAAAGCTTGCCAGTGCTACCTTGCTTATCCTTTAACCAATACTGATTGATGACCTTCTTGCACCCCAAGGGATCCTACTCCCAAAGTTCCTTGCACTCCCCCATGGTGGAGGTCTCCATGCTCTCATAGGCTGGAATGTGGAATGTTGCTGTTATACCTAACGGGGACATATCTGCCAAGATATTTTCGTTCCGGTCCACTATAGTTCGGGTCTCCTCCTAGTAGGCTTCTATGCATGCCATTACTAGTTCTGGTGCCACCAAGGCCAGCGGGAAGCCTGCAACTTTAGCGATTCCGCTTTTCTTTATCAGTTTTGCATTCTCTGTCTTGGGGTTCATCCTGACCCTTTGTATGAATTCGTCAACATCAACCTGGCCAATGTTGGTATCTGTGATATCTCTTCAGAGAGAGGTGACTCTGGATTGTATGGGGACCCCCTAGAACTTGTACTTCATCAGGTCCCTGTCCTCCTTGCCTCAAGGTGTCTTGGCTATTCCTTTCCCTTTCTCCTTGGAGGCACCAGAAGTTTCTGCACCGAATTCCATAAATCCTGCACAAAAGACGAGAATCAATAACCATAAACATGATGAAATGGTCCCGGAAAAGTCCCTGCACACCAAGATTAGCTCTGCAATCATTATTCATATTCAATAAGCATATAACACTTGATAATTCATCGTTAGGAGGCAATGCAGAGAAATCGGGTTCCCAGGGCCAAAATTCAGTTGGCAGAATGCCGTTTGAAAGGGCAAATTGAAGATGGAATTCCCAAGGGCATTTCCCGATGTTGGATTTGAGTATTAGAAGGTTGGCGTGAAGGAAGACCTGATTTTAGCAAGTGGGTCGAAATCCATTTAGATTTGGGGGTCATTTGATCCTTCATTTGGGAGTTCGGGCATCAGATGCAGGACGACCATTGGAAACGACGCAGGGGAGGCAGAAATCTGGGTCTCGGATTGCCGTCACTGGGAAGCGGTTGTGGGTCATCCATTGGAAACGATGAAATGGAAGCAGAAATCCAGGGAAGGCAATCTAGAGAGCAGTCTCCGGAGACGGTCAGAGGACTTGAGACAGCCAAGTGGCGAACAGAGCACCGGGACCCGAAGGTCGGGAAGCTGTCCCGAATTCGCCTTTAAAACGGCGCCAGTGGAACGGAATCCCGAGAGGGGAATTTCGATGGTCGGAATCCAGAAGAAGCTCGGGGTCAAGAGTTTACCTGAAATTTTGGTGTCAACGGGCAACGGATCGGGGTCCGGGAGTCGGGAAGATGTCCCAGGATGACCGTTTGGAACGACGAATGTGACATGGAATTTTGAGGACGAAATTCCGGAGGTGGGGTCCGGAGGGAATTTCGGTCGAAGGTTCCGCTTGGAAGTTGGAACAGATTTCACGGAGTCGGGAACCGGGGTTTGGAAAGCTGCTCGGGGAAGGCCGTTGAAATGACGAAGTCAGCACGAAATTCCATGAATGAAATTCCGAGGACCGAATCCTGGGGTTGCTTTGATTTTAGCAGGTCTTTTCAAATTTTCAAGTTTTCAAACGGACTTCGAGGGTCCGGGGTCCGGAGGTCAGGAAGGCGCTTGGATGAGGCCGTATAAAACGATAATGACACAATGGAATCCCGAAAGGGGAATTCTGGAGGTCGGAGTCCGAGGTGGGTTTGGGCGTGGAGAATTTTGAAGTGAGTTCGCGGATGACGGCGGGAAAGTCCGGGCCCGGAGGACGTCGGTGACTGTTCTGAAGAACGGCTGCGGAGAGGTGAAGTCCCTGATTGAATTTTGGCCACTTAAACGATTGATTTTAACATTTTTAAAATGTGGGTTTTAAGCGAAGGGCCTTCACCTACCGAATTTTAACATGGTTTCACATTTTACATCATTTAAGGCCCGAAAATTGACAAAATGAAGAACAAGGGCATAGATGGCGGGCATACCTCAAGATCCTGAAGATGGTTTCTGACGACCGCCTGAAAAATGCTGGAAAACGGAGCTCGGATTCGAAGGCTGGAAATGTCGGATGTGCGGGAGCCCCTCGAAATTCTATCACTTGGTTAGATGAAAATGATAGACAAAAAATCGGGTTTTATAGCCATACCTTCCATTAATGCAACATTCAATTCCTTCGTACGATGGTAAGTGAGTTCAAATTTGCAATCGGCGGCCAGAGGTCCGGAGTCCGGCGACCACGAAGACGTCTCGCTGCGGCCGTTGGAAACGACAGAGCTCAAGAGGAAATCTAGAGAGGGAAACCTGACTTTCAGGGTCCGAGGTCCAGAAAGACATCAGACGTCGGGCGTTGGAAACAACAAACCCGGAACAGAAATCCGAAAGGGGAAACCCGAAAAGGGAAACCCGGAAAGCGAAACCTGGGGGTCCGGGCCCGAAAAGAGCCACAGACGCCAAAAAGGGCATTCCGATAAGGAAAACCCGGATTGACCCCAGACTTAGCATTTTCAAAGGGATGATTTTGGTCAAGCTTAAAATATGACAAGGGGAACGTGCTGATCTTTTAGGACACAAAATTGGGCACACAAAATGAGGCAAAGCAAAAAGGGTCCGAGAAACAAAAGAGGGAAGAGAGGGTCCCCATTCCGAACGGGGCGTGTGTGCAAAAGGCACAACAACCTGCAAAACAACAAAAACAAACAAGAAAACAAATGGATCTCTCTGCAAAATTGTAAGATTCACTTCGGGCTCACCAATGTAAGATGGGGAAAAACCAAGTTAGCAAAGACTAAGTGACAACCAAAACACAAATCTAAGCTAAAACTTCAATCGAAAACAAGAGAATACAAACAAAATGAGGAATAAAATGAAAGCATTCAAATGAAAACACTCCCCATATTGCAGTTGAATCACTTCCCTTGTCTCTCTTCAAGCCGCCTTTGCAAGTTTTCCCTCAAATTTGGAGTAGAGTTTATGCAAATACCCACAAACAATAAAGCATGAAAGTTGGAGATAATGGCTATTAAAGTAGAAATGGAGGAGAATGGTCTCTTTTATAGACAACCATTTGAATGGATGACTGAGATTGATCTTCTAGAAAGATTCTAAGATCAATGAATGAGGATTCATGAGAGGGAGGTTACGAAACAGATGGTCAAGATTGAGTTTCTAGAAAGAGGCCAAGATCAACAGTGGAGGATTGATGCACCAAAATAATTCTATTCATGGGATGGTTATGACGTTGACGGTTATGAAATAGATTAATGAGCAAGTGGAGGAAATGAAATGAATTAAAAATTAAAAAAAACATTTAATTCATGAGAAAGGAATATTTGACCAAGTGAGAAATAAATAATTCATTCAAATTATTTATTTGAGAAAAAGAGGAAATGGACAAGTGGAGATTCGATTAAAATAATTTTCATAATTATTTTAATTAAATGAGAGGAAATGTGAAAAGAGGCATTGAATAATTAAATTGATTTAATTATTTAATACAAGAGACACATGGACAATTAAATAATTATGACAATTATTTAATGATAGAAGAATTAAAAGGAGTGAATAGTTAAGTAATTAATAATAATTATTTAACCATAAATGAAATATGACAAGAAAATAATTAAATAAATATTAATTCATTTAATTATTGAAGAAAGGGGGATATTAGTGATGCAATTAATTAATTTAATTGATCAGGATAGAATAAATATTAGAAAGTGAATTAATTAAATAATTAAAAATTATTTAATTAATAGAGGAATATGATTAAGAATAATCAAATAATTAAAATTATTCAATTATCGGAGGGCGATGACCAAGAAAAATGACGCTCGTAGACTTAGGACATTTTTCAGTTTCTATAGATTTGAGTCATGGTTCTTATACATCAACATATGCATTATTATCTTCTTTCATAGTATTTTAGTCTTGGGTTGAGAGTGTGCTTATTTAACGAGTCTAGCCTACCTTTAGTGAAATTTCCTTACAAAGCATTATGGATTTGCTTATGGGTCAAATTGATACACCATTTACATATTCTTATGATGATTATGATCCATAAAAATAATGATGGATATTGCATGCCATAATTCATCATGAATGTACAATTTATTCTTGTAAGATAAGAACTATATATGAACATAAAAGCATCAAAATACACTTTAAACATGAAGACAAGAAATTTACCCTAAAGATAAATCCACTTATAGGTAAAACTTGTGTACAAGTGAGGTATACAGTCCTCCTCACTCACTATTTCTATAATTGAAATTACATGTTAAGCCTTATAAGGGGCACACATCCAACCTAAAAAAAATAAGTTTAGTCCTTAAGATCTAAATCTTCTCTTAAGATGCTCTCTTTTTCTCATTGTATGTGAAATAATGAAAAAATATTTAGAAGATTGTAACTTGGCATGTCATACCAATGGCCTCTAAAATGGGTGGATCTTATTGATCTTCTAGAATTAGTGGAGCTTATTGGATCTTCTTGTCTTGTTCCTTGAGCTCACATAAGATCGTTCACAACCTTTATGATCTTTGGATCCTCCAATAACACTAATAAATGTATTGGATGCACAACTATCTTCCTTTAATGATCCACCTTATAAATTATTTAGATTACTTCAAGACTATTTCATGGCATTCTAAATAGATATATAGATTTACAAAAACCTAAATGAAAATTTAATAACCTAAGGAAACGACTAAATTTGGGATCTTGAACACTAATAATCTTTTGTTGTATAATGGAACCACCACTTTTTAATTTTGATAGCTAATAAATTGATACTTATCAAGTGAAACCTCTACTTGGCACTTACAAAACTACCACTATAAAGACCATCACTTTACTTAAATATAAGACCAACACTTTTTCTAACAAAACCATCCCATATAGTTACAAAACCACCACTTGTGCAAAACCAACAATTTCACATAAACCATAAATAAACTCTTGAGATTTCTCAACTACATAGCCTTAGCCTCTAACTCTATTGAAATATTTACTTCCTTCATATGAAATATCTTTAAAACAACTTTCTTCTTTTTTCATAATAGCATGTAAATGAGGTCTTTTATAGGACTTAATAATAAATATTTTACCCCCCAAATATTGTCAATACATGAAAATGATAAGCAACCTTTAAAATAAAGGAATTTCACCCACAAATGGATATAAATTCTCTTACACCACCTGATTCATCACATTATATTTTGAACTTGGAAGATAAGCAGGCTTGTAAAGATGAACATGAAAGAATCAAAATAATCTATACGCATGAAGATACCATTGTTATCGGGCAGATAAACCCATGTATGTGAAAAATTTCTTCATGGGTGAGGTCTAAAAACCTCTTCATACAGTATCTCTATAACAAAAATTATATATTATGCATAATAAGGAGCACAAATCCAACTTTAATAGAAATAAGCTCAGTCCTTTAGATCTAAATTAGCTCTCAAAGATAATATCCTATGCTCATGCTACAATTTTTACAATAATTAAAACACGTTTAATAGATCATAACTAGACATCTCATACATATGATGTAATGTCCCTTTTTAATTAATTATCCTATGTGGGTCCTATCCTTATTTGCTTGATAAGCATATACAAATATTTTTAATAAAGGGACCATTATTTGGGGAAATGGAAGCAACCAATAAAATAATTTCATGCATATGGTGGTGTGGGGAGTATAAAAAGGTTGTTGTAAACTAATATGCTAATCATGATAGATTCCATAATAGCTCATAAATAAGGAGTTACAAGTTGGTATTTATGATGAAGTGGGGACGATTTAGAGGGAAGAATATTGTTAATTAGAGAAGCAAGATTGGGTGTTGGAATTTGTGCCTTATTGGTGCTATTTATTGAAGACCTTCCTAAAATTTAAGAGATCTATCTTTTTCATATAATTTTTAATGTAGCTTAAGCCTTGTCTTCAACTATCAATTCAAGGACCAAAGCCCTTGGATTTGGAGATTAGAGGATGCAACTACTTTGTTTTTCTAAGGGTCCAACGTCATTCAAAGATTGTATAAATTTTTATTTTATTTTCAATAAGTATTTACATTTGAAACCCCAACATATTGCAATAAAAAAATATTCACATTTATATGTTGTTTATTTCATGATCTATTTTAGTATACTTAAACATATATTTTTTAGCTCCAAAATATTTGTTTTACTCATGCAATTTATTGCCACATATTTTAGGAAATTTTGTTTATTTGAAAATATATAAATCATTATTCATCTGTTTTATGCTCTCATCTATCCTCATATGAACCATTGGGACTCAATCCTACAATGTCAAATTTTTCTTGAGTCCCTTCCCTTTTGTGTGTCTTGAACCTATTTGGCCCACTGTTAATAACTAAATTGAGAAATATTTGTATGGGTCCTCAATTATTAAAAGTGCCTAAGTGTCATCTTGTGTCATCACCCATGTGCTAACAATTGTAAGAAATCTAAAAAATTCTAAGTTTGGGTTGTTTTCTAGAAAATATTCTAAGTTTAGGTGCATTGTCAAACTTTTCAATTTTCCCATCCTGAAATATCATTCTTACCATCTCCACCTTTTCCCTTTGTCCTTATTGGCCCATCAAACTTCCCCTTCCTATATTTTCTCTTAAGGCCCAAAATTTCAAATTTTCTTTATTTTTTTAGGCTTTTAGACCTCCTTTTGCTATCATTCCATCAACCTGAAGTCTAATTTTATTTTATATATGTTATCTTGTTGAATTTTTCCCTCCCCTATTACCATTTCCTTGATTTACCAATCCTAACTCGCCCATTTACACTAATATTAACTTTATCGAAATTGTTCCTTTGGACTTTCCTTTCCTCGAGTACCTGTCTTAATGTATGTTCAACCTATGGTCCCTAACAAGTCTTAAACTCCCATGTTTAGTGCTAAATTTTCCCACTTACCTCCATGTAATTCCTAGAAGGCAATATTATGGAACCAAAGGATGGTTCTTAGGACATTGAATAATACAAATTTGATAAAGGGTTTGAATTTTTGTGCTCTTGAGTTTGATTTTTGTGAATGTTGCATATATATGAAAACAAAACTGCATTCAATTTTACTCTAAGCCTCATAATTTTTTGGAGTGTTGAATCTAATTTGATGTGATATTTGTAGTAATGTTAATGTTTCTTTGATTTCAAAATCTTTATATCATGTATCTTTCATAGATGACTAGTCATTTTAGGATACAGGTCCAAATCTGGTCCACCATGGGGGTTATTTAGGGTCCTTCCAAAGATTTGCAAGTTTTTCCAAGATGAAACCGAGCATACCCTCAACAAATTTTATAGCGAGTGATGCCCATGTGGAAAATTTTGGTGTTTTTTTAACTTTTTTGTCTTCAAATGCAAGATGATATTCACCATGGAGGTGTATGCAGTTTTGAAGATCTTAGTTTAGGCTTGGTGTGAGGGACTCTACCCCTTGAACTTGCTATGTATCACAAAAATCTACTCCTCTAGAGAATGTTGAGGACCTGAAATCTAAAAATCAAGCATGAACATTGAAATATAAATACTTTTTTCCAAATTTCTTCCAAACTTAGATTAATTACTAAAGATCCTTAAAGAGCTAAGAAGCAAGCAAATGTTAGATCTACTACCGTGAGTATCCAATTTTTTCATGAAAACCATCACTATTGCTACATTAATTAATTTATTTATGAATAAAATATCCAAATTCAAATCCAAATCCAACTCTTAAATATCTAAAAGAATGAGAGGGGGTATGATCCTGTGTCACCCCTACACCCCACTAATAGTCATTGAAGGAGAAAATAGAGAATTGTAGCATTATAAATTGTCACCCTTGATAATTTCACACTATTTTTTGTCCCCCCTAAATTATTGAGCCCAATTAAGTCCCTAAGTTCCTAAATTATGCATTCTATGGCCTATTTTTACCATTTTCCAGGTAATGGCAAGCATTGAACAAATGCATTAACTTAATGTTTTGCCCTCGACACCCTAAGTCTTAGAAAATAAGGGCAGGACCCCCTTATTTTGTGGAGATCCAAATTTTAATATGTCAATTCCAACATTTTAACATTTTAAATTCAAGTTGCAAATTTCGGCTATCGAGATCTAATTTTTGAGAAATTAGAGAAATGCCTATAAATACCTATTCTTTTCACCATTTAAAACTAGAAGGAGAATTTTAGGAGCAAGAATTATTGTCAAGAACAAGTTAAGAGTAGTAGTTTAGAGCTTCATTGTAGCAATTCAAGATCCTAACATCATGTCAAATCCTATGTGAGTTCATGTGTGTTTATGTTATCATTGTTTGTGAAGGCTAACCCTTGTTATATGTCTCAAAGCAATTCAAGAAATTCAAGCAAACAAGATCCAAGACCTTGAAGTGATGTGTATAACTTCAATCCTTCAAGGAAGCCATTGAAGGGTGGTGATTTGCAACACTTTGTTGATTCATTAGTCATTCCTATCAATTATCCATTTTTATCATTAATATTGCCATTGTTGAAGTGGAAACACTAACACGGGGTTTGACCAAGGCAAGCCCCTAAAATGGCACAACCTTTCTCTTCTTTGTGAATGTGCAGATTTCAAGTTTGAAGAGGATTGAAGGAAGTTTGAAGATCCATCTTCCATTGTTACATTCGAAACCCTACATCTCATCGACCAATGAAAACTCACCTACATAATTATTCAATATAGTGATCCGACAAGTTTGTGCTGGAAGTAGAAACAAGAGTCTCATATTTGACATTAGAGGACTACAAAAGCATATAAAGACACCCCTACAAGGAATAGGATGCCTTTGGGCACGTATCTCCTCCTACAGTGACTAACACCAAACTTTCAAGACAAGTACACAACACTCTACCCCTCCTAGATCTACCTATAATTCTCTATTTATGTTTGTCACTTGTTAGAAGCTTGCATTTTTCATGTTAGGTCATATATTCTAATCAGGTTAATCAAGGTAAATCAATTTCAATTCATTTCAAGACTCAATAAGATGTAGATCCAGGTTTGATTGGCTCACCTTCATGGTTGAAATTAAATCTACCAACCTTGTTGATCTCCATCTTAATGAAACCCTAGAAAAGGGATCAAAAGTAATCCTGGGTTTAGACATTAAACTTAGGGTTCCCTTTATCTATGTTTCAAAAAAAAAAAGAACAAAGAAAACAATTATAAGATGGCCATAAATAACAAACACTAACATAGCTATAAAATAAGTTATGAAAAATAATAATAACATATAAATTACGAGCATTGATGAAGTCTTTACGAATTAGGCTTGTGCTTATGAATATCACTTGAAGCAATATTTTTGTATGAGAGCAATACTTAAAAATCACATATTTATGGGGGTTAATAAGAATGATGCTTGAAATATTATGTGGATTAATTTATATTAACCTACCCATCTATAGAATGCAATAAAAACAGTGTAGTTTCATAGTTAGAGCAATGTTCTCAACCCCCATGAGTATACTAATATGTAAAGTTTAGCTAGAAATATAATCTTAGATCTCAAATTAAAAGAATTAAAATGTAGCAAGCCCCTAAGTAAATGCATATTCATGAATTTATTTTTCTTAGAGTATATCAATTAATCTTACTTTTTTATGACATTTTTAGTTTGTGTTCCATTATCTATTATGTGGCAAAGGATAAATACCAACACACATTTTTACAAAAAACACATAGAAACCTTCTTCTATTTAATCTGGAAGAATGTATTACATGCCAATGCCTTAATATAAAGGTCTTCAAATATCCTAATTTATATTCTCCTCAATTAAAAATTGTGTTTCAAACAACCAAAGGAATAATATTTAAAGAGCTCGCAGCCCACTAAAATAAAATATAATAGAAAGCTAAAAAATAATTGTTAGAAATTAAGATCTTAGGGTACTAATCATTATATAAACAAGATATAAAATAAATAAAATGAGAATCATAGAAGCATAAATTTTACACATTACACAAGATATACATGGAGAAAACCTTTTTGGGTAAAAACCCCATAAAGCATCATTTTATTGAAACACTTACAATAATGGTCTATTATAACATAGACCAAACCTGAGGAACACTTCTCCATAATTTCACATGGCCAATAATACATCATGTGCATAGTGATATAATTCACTATCAATCTCCATATTCTTCCTCTCTCAAATGAGAGAGAACCTCCTTAAATATAGGAGGAAGGGTGACATAATACTTGAAAGGGTATTAGTCACACCTATTCAGCAACCCTCATTCATAAATAATCAATAATCTAATTATTTATACTATAATTATTTAAAATAGGATATGCTTAATAAGCATATAATATATATAAGGTTTTATAACCTTATATTAGAACAATAAATAAATGTTATAAGGGTATGACCCCTAATAACATTATGTTAGATAACACTTCGGGCCTTAATGTTAATAGGGTGCACCACATGTCAATTTTCATAAAAGAAAAATGAAGTACCCCAATAGTGTAGGTCTTCTTTGATAGTGATAAATAGAGACACAATATATACCAAAATGAAAGTCGTGTATTTCAAACTACATGAAAGTCATCTTGTCATAATTTATAATCTTAGTGTTTTAAAAATGATGTTATATATGAGGTATTATAAAGATTTTTATTAGAGCTCGAGTCTCCACAAATCAACCTCACCCTAGGTTCATTACATAGTGCTCATAGGACTTAATGCAATGTACCTATATGACTTAATACAATGTGCCTATAGGACTTAATACAATGCTTTTATAAGTGGAAAATTTATAGAGAATAACTTTAATATATTCCCATAGGACTTATACATTTATGATTTAGCCATTAGATGGTGGTATTGGCATGCACACTCCCCCTCAATGGCATCACCTAAGGCCAAACATTTTATTTGAATTTGGAGCATACACTGCCTATAGGTCTTATATTATGCCTGTTAGGTTTTACATCTAGGATTTATCTATGAGGTGGTTTTATGCACACTCCCCCTCAATGGAATCATCTAAGGCCAATAACTACACAAAGGTTTTTATAAGTGATGGCTAATATTTCAATATTTTTCTTCTTTCTCATAGCATTCATTTTCTTGAATGGAACTAGAGAGAATTTTTTATGATAAAAGGGTAAAAGTACAAACTTGTGTCACACTTTATAAAGGAATTGGCCAACATGATTTTTTTTCTCAACTTTGACCACATAAAAATGGTCTTTATGTTTTGAATTTCAAAATTATGTAAACTAATGACATGTAGAACTCTTGTTGAAGTTTATTCCTGTAATTTTTCAGATTTTTTAAAAATTGTTTTGATATTTTTTTTATCAATTTAAGAGCAGATTTTGAAATGCTGAAAATTTCAAGAAAAAGTGATGTTCAGTTGACATCAAGAAACAAATAGAAAAAAACTTCATTTTCCCTTGAATTTTTTTTCCAAATAGGCGAGTTAAATATCTAGGGGATGGAAAAATATTTGAATTATGTATATTTTTCTCGTAATAATGTTTTAAATTGAAACTTACCAAGATTTGATAGTTTTCATTTGATGTCAACTATTGCTTTTTTTTTTTTTTTTAAAATTCAAACAAAAAATTATACATTTGAAAGAGAATTCTCTCCTGCATGGAACCATATATTTTTAAAATTTTTTTAATCATGTTTTACTATTTAATTTTTTTTTTCTAATCAAACCTTTTTTAAAAATATATATACACTAAAACTAATCAAAATATCAATATATATATATTTCGATTCAACATTGTGAGCTCTACAATTTTTTTTTTTAAAATTTGATTGAAGAAATATTTTTGAAGTTGGAAGTTTAAAAAAATTCCAAAAAATGGTGAGTTGGCTGCCAAGTGGGATGCCACTCGGATAATTTCAACTGAAATCCTTTTGGTCGAAACTGATTTGACCGAAAGGGTTTCTGGTCGGAACCAATTTGATCAAAAGTGTTTCGGTCGAAACCCTTTTGACTGAAAACCTATTTTATTGGATATTTTTAATTATTAAATCACAAAAAATTAGAGAGAAAAAAAACATTGATTTCAACAGAGGCAAAGTTATATTCTTAGATACCATGATTTGAAACGTTTAATTAATTAAATCACTAATTTTTTAGTGTAGGTAGATCTCTATATATATCAAAAATAGATGTTAAAAGTATTTGTATGTGTTATTTTTGTATGCAAGTGAATTCAAATTTGAGCAATTTATTATGGGGAATAAAAAAAGAAGATCAAGGTTGTATGATAAAAAAAGAGATACTAAAAATGTGGATGAAAGAACATCTACTCAAGAACAACTCATGTAAATTGTTAATGACCAAGGTAATGAATAGGTACAAGAAAAAATTGGAGGTGATAGAAATTTTTCCTATGGTATGAAAAATTTGATGGAGAGAATTCTCTTTTCAAGAATATTTTATTTGAAGATATGTTATTCAAAAGCATAGTAAAATTACACTCTAAAATAATATGGGATGAATTTTTTGAAGAAAAGTCTATAATTGGAAGAGCAAAATTATTTGCAAAATTATTTAGGAAGAAAGAAATGACCCGTGTTTTGGAGTTGTTAGGGATTGATAATAAGAAAAAGTCATCAGATTCATTAAAACAAACAATAATTGAAAACCAACAAGAATCATTGAATTCTATTGAAAGCAAGAGTCGAACTATTGATTTAAGTGTTGCATGTAGAGAATTGATGACTGCAATTTCTAGTAATAAATTATCACATATAAGAAAAGTTCAAGAAATTTCCCAATTACTCAATGTTCTAGGAGAACTATTCAAAGATATATTGCAAAGAAAAATAGATTGGATGAAAATATTAAGAATAATTGGGTAAATATTTATCGGTTCCCTGAAAAGATAGATTTTAGAAGATGTAAAGGAACAAGTGCTTGAATATTGGACTAGCCACTCTTGTATTTCTTCCAATATCTAAGAGACATTATATAAATAAAAGGTGAAGATGGTACACATATTTCCCATCCAAAACATTTTATAAATACAAAACAAAATGAACTTTTTGAAGCATTCAAGCAATAATTTTTAGATGTGAAGATTTGTCAAAGGATGTTTGAGAGACTACAACCATGTTTTGTACGTATAAATAAAGTATGTGAAACTTGTTGTTGAAATCATGCTGAATTTCATCTGCACCTACAATCATATAAAAAAGATATGACAGTAATTAATCCAAATATAGTCATCCTTGGAAGTACAACATAATTTGTGAAGTCTCTTCTATGCAAAAAATCAAAAGATTTAGATGAATTCAAAGTGCAGTGTATAACAAAATATGTAATATTTTGAAAATTTGAAGAATATTTTACATGTTGACAATATTATTTATTTAATGCAAGTTATTTGGAAGAGATTTGAATATGAAAAATACTTAACAAAGTTAGGAGTGGAGGCCAAACAATTGCTTTTTAGACTGCAAGAATCAAGTAGCACGCCCCCTATAAATTGCAGTGCGCTTGGTAAAATTTTTAATGTGATCGACGATGTGATGCAAAACGCCCTCCAATACCACAGGGGTGGGGGAGATTAGACCTCATGACCAACCTCCTGCAATAGGAAAGGTTTAGTCAACTGAGCTAGGGCCCCCGCCCCTGTATTCTCTCTATTGTTGATTTCTATGAGAACTATACATTTAGTCCTCAAACTAATATTTCGAGTCAATATTATCATTCAAAGAAAGTTGCAATATTTGTACAAGTTTTCTATAGGCATGCTGAGTTACATGTGGATGGTGTACAAAGTAGCAAAGATAAACAAATTATTCATCAAAGAGGTTCACTTTTATATCAGTGATGATATAGGCCATGATAAAAGCTATGTAGCTCATTGTTTTGGATTTTTTTTGAAGACCCGAGACAATGTCAAATAAATGCTTTACAACATTGGATATGGTCTGATGGATGCATTGGTAAGTGTTGATTTTTTTAAAATTATATATTTATTTTTTTACTTAAAGTTTGAAGACTTGAATTGTTCAGTTACTTATATGTTGTACACATATAGTTTACTTTTACTAATTTGGTTTTAAATGAAATTGTTTGTAACTTCACAGAATAATTTAAGTATGTAAAAGCTTTTAATTGGTTTCTTGTATTACATTTTCCTGTATATCGAGGCCATGTGATGGTATTTTGCATGGTTATGTTGAATGTTATGTCAAGTTATTAATATGTTGTTAGATTTAATTGACCTAAGTTATGTTGGTATACTCTACATTTGAGATTAATACAAGTTTGTAATCTCTTTTAAGGTGGGGATTTTTACCCAAACAAGATTTTCCCTATTCATATGAGAGTTTTTTGGTATTTTATGTTTTTATTTTTACTATATTATTTCTAGCATACATGTTCTATCATGTTGATGAATTTGTAGGAAGTAAGGATCAATTATTTTTATTATATTGTTTATATTATCAATAATTAGCAATCTCAGATATTCAAAAGGTGCATATGGCGTCCATGTCATCAATGGGCCAACTTAGTGATCCTTCTTTGCTCTCCTAGTCTTGAAAAATCCTCTTGATAGAAGAGATAGAGGAATTAATAGATTTCATATTATTGATAGAGGAATTCATGGATACAGAGTTATTATTTTAGATTTTCAAGTCAACATTTATTTTCTTCAAAATATTTGTAGTCAATTTTTAATAATATAAACTCGACTGCTACTTCTCATTCATGTCAATCTTATCATTTCCTATTGACTCTTGATCATGATAATGGTAATTTTAATTTGTATCATAAATTGTTGTGTATTAATTTCCTTCTTGTGTATAGAGGCTATCTCTTGGGTAGGAACAATGATTTCTTGAGGGTTTTGAAAAAATAATACTATTGATTTTTTAATGCATCTAGTGAATTGGTTGGTTACTAGAATTCGAGTGTTGAACATGGTTATTTTTTGTGGCTCTTGGGAGCCTTTCCCAGGTCAATTTAGCAACAAAAAAATCCTTGTGTATTAATTTCCTTGATGTGTATTAAGTTCCACACAATACGTTCATCTGGTCAAGTCACTCACACAAAAGCTACATAGCCAAAGCCAATAGCAAAATGCATTTCAACTTCAACTTATGTCACATATGACAAGCATGAACTTCAAAAATTCATACGATAATAACAAACTGCTAGCTCCATTATTTTGACTGGCACAATTTCCAAGCCAATGTTTTTATTGGACACCATGTCATCTATTTCTCATTTTAATAGCACACTCAATGGGGACATGCCAGATTTTTGGATCATATTCTAGAGGCTATTCCAAGAAGTAATCATATCTCATACTTGACTGTACAATAAAACATGATAGGGAGGTTCATATGAACTATCAAGACCTCACTTGGTGGTAGTTCCATATCCAACTTCTAGAGGCAACAAAGCAACCAAAAATTGATACTTGGTTAAATTTCAAAGCAACCATTCAGATGTAATTATAGAAAGAAAATAAACACCAATAGGGAAAACACTATTATAACCATTGATGTAGAAGCTTTGAAGCTAGAAGAGTAAATGAATAGGAAGCCTATAAGATTCTAAAGATATTGTATATTGTTAAGGGAATTAGTCTTTAGATCTTTATAATTAGTGATTGCAACTACTCTTGTGTGTGAATTAAGAACTAAAAATTCTTAAAATAAGTAAAAAAAGACCCATACAACATATTTTGAGGAGATATTAATAAGTTCAAATTCACAACTAGGGATTCTAACTACAAGTTTGACAACATTGGGTGAAATAAAGACTAGAAAAATCTCAAGTTGAGACTAAAACATGGATGTAATTGCAACTTAGTTTTAATGTGCCAAAAAAGGAAAAATACATAGTTACATCTAGGGTTACATAGTTTTCAAACCATAAATTGCTATTGCTAAAAGTACCCACTTCATATTTAGCATTGACAAAAGCCTAGACCGAATAGAAGCATAGTTGCACTGAAGGAGAAGATGACCTAAGTAGAAAGGACACTTAGATTGACCATATAAAATTAATTTCATTAGATTGTATTAGGCCAACCATGAAAATAAATTACATTTGGGAAGAGGCACATTACTCCAAATCACCTTTCTCAGAAAATCTAATATCTAGAGGGGATGCAACAAATTTATCACTTGGCCACCAAATTTTACATTATATGCTCCAATCCCAATCTAGCTTATAAAGTCCTCATGATCTAAGGCAAGGGGTGAATGAGATTAAGATAGCCAATGAGAGTTTTATGTTGCTATACTGGAAAATGAAACTCATGAAATAAAACTAAAAATTAATTAAATTTACATTATTTAAACCTTTTCATGTAACAAAAAATGAATACCACAGTGTAAAAATCTTTACTCAAACCCTCCACATGAAATGAAAATGCATAAATTAAAATTACATTGTTTAAACCTTTTCATGTAACAAGAAATGAATATCACAGTGTAAAAATCTTTACTCAAACCCTCCACACAAAATAAAAATGCATAATTTTCAAATAAGGAAAAAAGAACTAAATTTATTTATTTAAAACCCTAGTCTATGAATGAATGCATTTTTCATTGCAAATGATGATGAATGATATTTTTCACTACAAATTAGGATGAATGCAAAAATGACAATGCAAGAAAATTTGTGATTTGATGCATATTTGTGCTCGACTTGCTCAGTTGATTACCCTTCGTCCTCAAACAATTCAGTTGAAGATTCAGGAGAAAATACCCGCGCCCACTTCTTTTATATTTCATGTGTTCGACCAAAACCTATTTGGTTGAAAAGGTTTTGACCGAAACCTTTTCAATTGAATACCTCTGGCCATATTGGACCCACACCACTGCCACATGGTTTCAACCAAAACCCTCTTAGCTGAATCATTTTCGCTCGAAACTAGTTCGATAAAATTCATACAATTGGCCCAAAGTGTGACACAGGATTGTACTTTTACCCAAAATAATTTTTCTTGAATAGAATTGGAGAGAACTTTGTATGATAAAATACTTTCACTTGAGTAAAACTTTTATGATGAAACAATTTCTCTTGAATAAAACTAGAGAGGACTTTAGTGATGGAATACTTTCACTTGAATATAATTGGAGAGAAATTTTAAAATGTAATATTTTCTCTTTGAGTTAGGTACCCATGATTTTCAATGTTCTTTCATCTCTTTAAAAATGAGATTCTTTGGTAAGAGTAAAATAACTCTAGTTATCATATAGTAAAGTGGTACTTTTACAAGTATCCATTTGAAGCTCTTTCATAAATCTTCAAAGCCACTTGATTCTTCAAGAGTTACTTTTGTATTTTGGGTTTTGGTTAAAAACCATAGAAGATATCTCATACATGGAATAACACCTACTCAATTTATTTTGAAGAAAAACTAAAATAGAATTAAAAAAGGTCAATAACATAGTAATCAAGTAAATTTGATTCTTGGTATAGGAATAATAAGGACCATCATTAATTATACATATTTTTTATTCAATAATGATCATAAAATATTGGTCCATAAACATAAGTAATCTCTTTTATGGTGAAAGTTTTGAATTGGTTTGTTACCGTGAGCTTTTTGTGTTTTATGGGTTTTTCCATCTGGGTCACTGTTGAAACCAATATTGTTTCATTTATGTCTTCTATTTTTTGGTGATGGTTGTAACGCAATAAAATAGTTAATGTTATACAGTTTATGTTGTTTTCTATAAGCCATTGTTTATTGTTGTTCTCTAGCTTAGGCTATATTGTTTCATTTATGGTTTCTATTTTGTGGTGATGGTTGCAACGAAATGAAATAGTTAATGTTATACAGTTTGTGTTGTTTTCCATAAGGCAGTATTGATTATTGTTCTCTAGCTTAGGCTATATTGTTTCCTTTTCGATAAAGTTCTATTGAAAAAAGACTATATAGTTTGTTGAAACCAATACTGTTTGATTTATAGTTCAGGTTTTGCAGAGATGGTTTTGCATGGGTTTGTTGTTGTGAATTTTTTTGTTTTATGGGTTTTCCCATCCTGGTGACTATTGATACCAATATTGTTTCGTTTATGGCTTCCGTTTTGTGGCGATGGTTGGAATGCAATAAAATAGTTAATGCTATGCAGTTCATGTTGTTTTGCATAAGGCATTATTGATTGTTGTTCTTTAGTTTAGGTTGTATTGTTTCATTTATGGCTTCTATTTTGTGTCAATGGATGCAACGCAGTAAAATAGTTAATGTTATAGAGTTTATGTTGTTTTCCATAGGGCATTATTGAGTGTTATTTTCTAGCTTTGGCTATATTATTTCTTATTCAATTCACAATACAATAGTAAGTGTTATAGAGTTTACGTTGTTATCCATAAGGCATTGTTGACTGTTGGTGTATATATTTGGGTATATCGTTTCCTTTTCGATTTAAGGTCCTTTTGAAAAAAAAGAATTTCCTAGGTTGCTATTGAAACCATTATTGTTTCATTTGAGGTGTGAGTGTGTATGTCTATATATTCATTTTCTGCATGTATCTTTGAGGTCATGCATTTATCTATAGATAGATATGCCCATTTTTTAATATCAATATAGTTATTTGCTTCTTGTGTGGTTTGATTGTCACATATTCTTATATCTCCATAATTGTTGTCTGCTATTTTGAATGTTTATATGTATGTGTGGGTGTATATGTGTGTATATGGTTGTTTTCGATAAGGTGTTGTTCAAGAAAAAAATAGTTAATGTTATACAATTTATGCTGTTTTCTATAAGGCATTGTTGATTGGTTTGTGTTTTGTGGTGAAGGTTTTGAATCAGTTTGTTACTGTGAGATTTTTGTGTTTTGTGGGTTTTTCCATCTAGGTCACTGTTGAAACCAATATTGTTTCATTTATGGCTTCCATTTTTTGATGGTGGTTGTAACATAATAAAATAGTTAATGTTATATAGTTAATGTTGTTTTCCATAAGGCATTGTTGATTGTTTTTCTCTAGCTTGGGCTATATTGTTTCATTTATGGTTTTCATTTTGTGTTGATGGTTGCAACGAAGTGAAATAAATAATGTTATACAGTTTATGTTGTTTTCCATAAGGAAGTGTTGATTGTTGTTCTCTAGCTTAGGCTATATTGTTTCCTTTTCGATAAGGTTCTATTGAAAAAAGGCTATATAGTTTGTTGAAACCAATATTGTTTGATTTATGGTTTGAGTTTTGTAGTGATAGTTTTGCATGGGTTTGCTGCAGTGAATTTTTGTGTTTTGCATGTTTTCCCATTTGGGTGACTATTGATACCAATTTTGTTTCATTTATGGCTTCTGTTTTGTGGCGATGGTTGGAATACAATAAAATAGTTAATGTTATGCAGTTCATGTTATTTTGCATAAGACATTGTTGATTGTTGTTCTCTAGCTTAGGCTATATTATTTCATTTATGGCTTCCATTTTATGTCAATGGTTGCAACACAGTAAAATAGTTAATGTTATAGAGTTTATGTTGTTTTCCATAGAGCATTGTTGAGTGTTGCTCTCTAGCTTTGGCTATATTGTTTTGTATTTGATTCGTAGTACAATAGTAAGTGTTATAGAGTTTATGTTGTTATCCATAAAGAATTGTTGATTGTTGGTGTATAGCTTTGGCTATATTGTTTCCTTTCTGAAAAAAGTCCTATTGAAAAATATATTTTCCTAGGTTGTTGTTGAAACCATTATTGTTTCATTTGAGGTGTGATTGTGTATGTCTGTATATTCATTTTCTACATGCATCTTTGAGGTCATGCGTTTATCTATATATAAATATGTCCAATTTTTAATATAAATATAGTTATTTGATTATT
Organism: Sequoiadendron giganteum; assembly: GCA_007115665.2. Classification (NCBI taxonomy): domain Eukaryota; kingdom Viridiplantae; phylum Streptophyta; class Pinopsida; order Cupressales; family Cupressaceae; genus Sequoiadendron; species Sequoiadendron giganteum. Next base: position 390,223,839 of record CM021100.1, read on the forward strand.
GTGTGGTTTGATTGTCACATATTCTTATATCTCCACAATTGTTGTTCACTATTTTGAATGTTTATATGTATTTGTGGGTGTATATGTGTGTATATGGTTGTTTCCGATAAGGTGTTGTTCAAGAACTTAGAATTTTCTAGGTTGTTGTTGAAACCATTATTTTTTCATTTAAGGCTTCTATTTTGTGGTGATGGGTGCAACGCTATACAATTTATATTATTTCATTTATAGCTTCTATTTTGTGTCGATGCTTGCAATGTAGTAAAATAGTTAATGTTATAGAGTTTGTGTTGTTTTCCATAGGGAATTTTTGAGTGTGATTCTCTGGGTTTGGCTATATTATTTCATATTCTATTCATAATACAATAGTAAATTTTATAGAGTTCATGTTGTTATCCGCAAGGTATTGTCAATTTTTGTTCTATGGTTTTGGCTACATTTTTTCATTTTCAATAAGGCAAATTATTGAAACCAATGTTTTTTCATTTGTTCTTTCTGTGTGGTGTTGACGGTTGGAAGGTAATTTAACAGTTGTAAATACTGATACATGTGTTAAATAGGGTGACAATAGATATGTCGAGTTACTATGTATTGTCTTGATATATAACCAGTTATATGCATGTGTTTGTTGCTATCAATTCTTTTGTTTTATGGTTATGCCCATCTAATCTACTATTTTAAAAAGTTTGTTGTGCTATGGGCTTATTGACTGATGTATTTGTACAAACTTCAAGATATAATAGCATGGTTATGTGCCAATAAACCAACGATAATTTCATAATAACTTCATCATAATCAATAAACAACCAATAATAAATGTGATCCCATGTCATGTCTATCTCCAACACAATAAGAATTTTAAAATGTTCATCGATACCTTCACTATTTATTGGTATATGAAGAATAATCTTCTTTCCATGGTTATCAAACAAAATTATTTCTTAGTTTTGAAGACAACATAGCCTAATGTTCTTCTTTATTTGTGTTTGATAAAGATGTACAAGTTGGACATAATCCCACAAGCCATAAATTCATAATTTTATAAGGGGAAACACTCATACATGGGATGTGAGAATATAAAATATAGAGAATTCAAACCTTGTTGAGTGTGAATGTTTTGTTTACCTATCTAAATAATGTTTCACGATTCATACGATACTTAATTGGCATAACAAGGTGCTAACGCTCAAAGATGTAATCATGGAATTTAAGAATAAGGACCATAAGGTTCAATCAAAAAGATATTATTAGTTTTACTTATAATAATGATCCATAAAAAAAAGAAATTGGTGAGTTATCCTTTCCAGGTTTGCTCCTCGGATAATTTCTTAGGGCGATAGCCACCCGTTATAAGTAGGTGCACTTATACCCAAAAAATTTAGAGTTTTTAGAGCATATATTGAACTCCTTAGATAGTTGTGAAAAAATGCCATATTTTAACTTTATAATATAATTATCAAACAAGAAGGAAGAATTTCTTTTATCTCCTACTCCACCTCCAACAAGCATTGCATATAAAATGCCAACTCAAAAAGCACATTTTACCTATATAATGCTAATATAAGTTGTAAGAAAAGATACTTCATATAATATAGCATATATGTGAATAAATGTAGGATAAAACACTATGAGTACTTCATAAAGTTTTAGAAAATTTTATTGGCATTTAGTGAGTGGATATTTGAAAAAATCATTTGACGAGAGATACAAAAAACAATACCTCAACCTTTTATATCTCTTTCTTGAAAGAAGAATGATTATATCAATATCATAAAACTTTTGGGATATGAGAACATAGTGTTCCAATGCTTAGCCATCTCTAATTAAGTGATGAATATTAAGCTATATGATGAAAAAAACATGTGTATATGGATACCAAATAAGTCATAATAAGATACATAAAGTGAGTCTCTAACATCCTTATAGGAGTAATAATATCTCTCTTGTGAGGAAAGAGATGATTAGCCTTATTCATGAGTTTGGTTTTACTAAAAACATTGCTAAGAATATAAGTTTAAATGAGATGCATTGCTCACGTTTTAAATTTTCAGGTTTGGATTGTATCTTAACAAATAACTCAACATAGCTAAAATGGATTTGGATGTTTCCTAATAGTTAAGATTTTATTATCCCTTCTTGACGTATATTATTGATAATTGCAACGTCCATAAGATATCTCAAGAAATGTATTTGAAAGAATACAAACTTGAGAGGTTGACATGATATCTTTTATAAAGATCCATACAGGTCAAACAACATTAAAGGAACCCCCAAATAACATTACTTAACAAGTTGAGTTAAGTTAGAGTATAGTGGATGAGGAATCAATAGTGAAAACTTTCTTGATTTTGCTCTATATTTATATAAGAAATTAAATATTTAAGATTTCAAGGTAGTAAAAAAATATCATTAATTATAAAATCAACTATGCCCAATGAATATATTAAAATGGATTTTGATTATATTAATCATATATATTGATGTCATGGATTTTAAAATGAAACAAAAGAAACTAGTTATACATCTGAATCTCATTTAGTTATTGAAATATACAATGTGTGCCTCTTGTCTAGGTCATTTCCCTATACACTAATTTTTTTTGAGTCACATTGGTCATATGATAGGTAGACTTGAATCAACTACCATGATATGCCCAAATTCGGTGCATACTTCCTAAGCTATAAATGCAGTTCTGGCACAAACGTTCTTGGCTGATAAATGTATGTGCAGTGAGGCAAAAGAACCTATGGAATGACTCTAGACCACTGTATAGGCACCAAGGGAATCCAAACACCTAACTCCTGTGGCTTGTTAGATAGGTCCCCTCATCGCTATTAGATCTCCCGTAGGAGGGTGGAACTGCTCTTGGCAGCTGGTCGGCTCCCTTATGGCAGTCGCCTAAGGAAAACAAATAAAAGGAAAATTATAATAAATAAATAATAATCGTTTTCATTTTTCGTCAAGCTATAATTCTAGACTGGAAGAATTATATTTGCTGGAACTAAAAGTAGAATGAAATGGGAGAGAAAGAGGAGCTATTCTATGATTATGAAGATCTCATTCTCACTCACCATTCAACCTCCACTTCTTGACCTGAACTGAAAGATCTTGGCAGAATGGAGCAATTGAGAAATATTGATCGAAACGGATCATTTAATATTGAATGTATGATTTTGTGATAGGATAAAATGAGGAATAAGAAGTCACGTCATTGCATGAAATTAGAATGAAGAATCCAATATGCTTCACTTTTCTGAGATGGATGGGTCTACTAGACCAAAGGAAGAATGCCAGGTATTAATGCAATGAAAATATCATTTCATGATCAAGAGTCTTAGTTGTAATATAGAGTAAATGCCTTTGAGAGACTTAAACTGAAAGAAAAGAAAAGAAAAGAAAAAAAACTGTGTTACAAGGATGAATACGATTTTCATTTTCTATTGAATTTTTCCATTTCTTTATGATTCAATCGTGTAGACCACATAGCTTGGGTCATAATTTAGCAAATTTGTCGATGACCACATGCTTCTACAAATATCCTTTGAGATTAACAACCTTCTCATTGATTAGATTTTGGGCATGTGAGAAAATTGGAAAGACTGAAGGTCTCAAAACAAACTCAGAGAAAGGCATGGCTCATGTATTTCAAGATGTTGCTTTCTTGAGTTGGAGTAAGAGGTTGTTTGTGAAGCATGTGGACTTTATATTTTATTTGAAACTTAGAATTCATTCTCGAAATTAAAGTTTAAATTGAGAAAACAATTAAATTTTTGGGAGGGTTAGGAAGTAGATTTCTAATTAGTAGCAACATTATATCTATTAGTTTTTGGTTGTTAGCTGCTGTCCTTTTTTACTTCTTTTTGTTTTGCAGCCTTCTTTTTTATGGGTACTCTGATGGTTTATTTTTATATGGCTTGTAAACTCTGTGGTTTCGGATCCCTGTAAAACCCTTTTTTCTCTCTATCAAAAACATTATATCTATTAGTATCAACTCCCGAGATCAAATTTAATGCATATCCATCATCATCCAAATCTACCACAAATACCAAAATATTTTGTGAATTAAAATTAGCTTCTCTATTATTGTAAGTAGGATGTTGAGTGCATATATCTATGGACAAAAAACTATGAAGATTTACTAAGATACAAATATGTATCAAAGTAAACAAAGTTTATACAAATTTTCTTTTTAAAATTAAACTTCATTCAATATTTTTTAATTTCATTAAGCTTTTTAAATAATATATAATTCCAAGAAATAATTTATTTTCAAATAACATATTTTACCATAATATAAATACATAAACATATAAAAGAATAATAGATGATTTTATTTGTAGTTAGAAAAAGTACATACGCTTCCCAATTCAAAATAAATAATCAATTTAGTTGATTTTAAATACTTCCACAAACATCCGTATTAAATATAAATTTATCATTTCATCAATTAAATTTCAGTAGAATTAATTTTTTTTTGTATCCAACTCAAAATTATCATTCAAACATATTATACACCATTGAAAATTCTTCCTCCTTTTCAAGAGTCGAGTCATTTTTTATGTTAGAAATTTTTGGCGAATCATATTTGGGTCTTTACATGCAGTAATGTCCTCAGCCACAATTCGATATGTTAAATCAAGTAGACTCTGAATGTAAAGGTAATAATTAGCTGCTGCACTCAAAATTTATTGAATAAATGATTAAAAAGGGACAAATAATGTAGCTAAGTTTTAAAGAAGCATTTCTTCTCCATGAGAAGCAGTAAAATAATGAAACATACGTTCATCAACTGGAAGAGAGTATCCTTGTCATCATTTCTTCAAATCTATACTTGGTTTGTTTGTATTTGACATTTTGGCTTCAATATTGTATTTTTTGTATTCGATAATAAGTGCATAAATTCTGCTAGAAATAGTTGCCAAGTTTATGGGATCCTTAGTACCTCTATCCCTAATTGAGATTTATTGTCATCTCCCTAAACTCGCATATGGTTTTAGTTAGTTGTAGAGGCAAATGTTATTTAAAATTTATATTATGCACTTGTCTTGAAAGCATTTTGCCATTAAATATTTGAATATACAGAGATATCTACAACAGGTATGTCCGTGTAAGGTTGGAACACTCCCTCAACGAGAAATACATTAATACTAATTCCTTAAAAAAGAAGAGAAAACTAAAGCTGAATTCCTTGTTCAATCCTTCTAATGAAGGAAAAAAATAAAAATTGTCCAAATTAAAAAATGTCTAAATGTCATCTTCATCAATCTATTGAATGCTTAAAGTGTTGGGTTCGATGAAGTCCAAATATTCTAAATATAATGATAGTTTCTCGAGCACACTTGAAACAGATGTTTTTTTGCATGTATTCGCTAATTTAGAAGTTGATCGTTTTGATGGATTTTTCCATTTTGGAGATGAGACTAAATTATAAAAGTTGTTGCTGCTTGAATATTATGTATTGTATTGAGATTGTATTGAGAATTAATAAAAGAGATTCCCTTGTTGAAAGTGGATGTAGTCTATAAGATGAACCACTATATAAAAATCATGTGTTTTTTAATTTTGTGTGGGTTATTGTTCATTCATTTTATTTTCTGCAATCTTTTTTCTTTCATTTATTTTGCTATCATTAAATTCAACAATGGGTATCGGAGCCGTGGAGAAGTATTGAGCAAATGGAAAATGATTGGGTGTTTGATTCCAGAGCTATGGGCGAAGCAGATATGGAAGAGAGTCCCAGCTGGGATGATTGGGTTCAAACTCTCATGTCTATGTGCCATGGCCATGAAGAGAGTCATGATGAAGTGGGAGCTATTCATCAGATATTTTTTTTGAGGATTTTCTTGACATGACGGAATCAGACACTGACATGGAGCAGATGCAAGAAATAAAAAGTGTCATGGCTCAGTCTGGAGAAGAGGAAGAGTTGCAACAGGATGTTGCAGATTCAAACACAATGTGTTCAAGGAATGGTTATAATACTTTGTCTATAGGAAAAAAGGTTAGATATGATTTACCAATGGAAGTAGATGAATCTCCCGTCTATTTGACTGCTGATCTCGCCATTGAAGTTCTTATGAGTGATGTTGATCCTAATTCCTCGAGCACTACCCAGGCGAGGTATGTGTGGGAAAAGGCCCTGCAGAATTTGGGAGGTGAGGATTTTGACATGCAAGAAGATTTCAAAAGGGCTGAGAATAAGGCTTTTGAGGAAATTGGATCTCAAAAAGAAAAAGAGAGTGAAGATGAACCTAAGGAAGAGGTCAAGAATCGAGAGGCAAAAATGATTTATGATAATCCATTATTCGAGTCCCAAGCGGATGGTATAGAGGCATACGAGGAGGTTGATAATACTACCTAGAATGACGGAGCTATGGACATGGAGTCTGTTGATGTGAAGGAGGAGAAATTCCAAGCCGATAGCACATACGCAGTTGGTAAAAAATCTATATCGAAGGATCCTGAAAGGTTTTTGGAGAAACTAAGAAACATGAAGAAGAATGATAGGATTTCACCTGAAAGGGGTCAAAGATATATTGATGTAAGGCCTACTGATTACAAGCTAGAGGATTTTTATAACAAAATGGTGAATCATTTTGTACAGTACTGGTGGTGTACATAAAAGCTTTTGGATTGGGGCCATGGTGAAGGTCCAGATTTGATTTTGGCTATGGGGGAGGAAATGGAAAACTTAAAATCCATGGAGGTTATTAAATCCGATGTGCTTTGGAGGAGACTCATTTGAAGCATTCTTGAACAAAATTTGGCAAAGCTAAAATCTTCGTTGGGGCTAATGTAAATGCCTACAGTGGGGGATATCTCTGAGCAACTATCTCAAGCAATATTTGGTCTTCAAGTGAGAGATTGTTGGGTTTGGTGAAGCCCAAATATTCTAATTTTAATGACAATTTCTCTCACACTCGAAACGGTTGTCTTTTTGCATGTATTCACTAATTTAGAAGTTGACCGTTTTGATGGATTTTTCCATTTTGGAGATGAGACTAAATTATAAAAGCTGCTGCTGCTTGAATATTATGTATTGTATTGATATTGTATTGAGAATTAATAAAAAAGATTCCCTTGTTGAAAGTGGATGTAGTCTATAAGACAAACCACTATAAAAATCATGTGTTTTTATTTTGTGTGGGTTACTGTTCATTCATTTTATTTTCTGCAATCTTTTTTCTTTCGTTTATTCTGCTGTCATTAAATTCAACATAAAGGTCCTCCATCTCCTCATTGTTTTTCCAGAAGATAATTACATTTAGAGTTTACTCTAGATGATTAGTATACGATTGAAATGTGCTTCATTTATTCAAATAGACAAGCCGTAAATTGCACAAAGAATTTAAATGACTATAATTGATGGAAAAATAGGGGGACTAGGACTTTGTATTTTTAGATATTCGGTAAACAAATATTTAATTTATTTTTTGAAAAATGATAATAAAACGGATAATTTAATAAGCATAATTAGACATATGTATTTAGGAGGGAGCCAAACATAGTGTGAAATTGTTAAGAGTGATAATTTACAATGCTACATTTAGACCCCACTTTAGAGAGGGTATGGAATTATGTGTTGACGAATTTATCATGGATAAAATGAAAAAGATTGTAGAAAACCAAACTAAAAAAAAAAAAATATGCAAACACGAAAACACAAATTTATAACTTGGTTTGCCAATTTGGCTACATCCACTTTTAAGCAAGGGAATTCTCATTAATATCTCAGTTGTTCGAATATATTTACAGTAGCGAATATATGTAATCAACAATAAATTATTAATTAAATTATCCACAAAAGGATAAGATTTTGAATAGGAACTTAGTGAAGAGTCACTTCACTTGGAGGGAAAAACAAGGCTGACCGTTGGGCTTCAACACCCAACAATCTCCCACTTGAAGTCCAATGTTTGCAAATTCAGAGATATTCTCCCACTTCATTCCTATTGTCACATATTGACAATGTCGAGAGAAGTCCTACAAAACTCAAACTTCTCCCTTGGTACTATCTTCGGGTATGTGCAAGATCATCATGGAAAAAATAGGCCCTTAAGTGGCGATGAAAATTCAGAAAAATCAGAGTTAGGCAACTTGACATAAAAAAATGAATAAGTTATCTATATTATTTCAAAAATATGTAAGAATAGAATTTGTAGAAGATTGAATTTAATTTCTAAATACTAGGTTTATTTTTTTTAAAAAAATCTATTTGGTGAAAATTTGAAATTTCAATGCTATATAGGACTTAAATTTAAGGGAAAAAATAAGAAGTAAGTGTCTGTCTGACCACCCTAACCACAATAAAATGATAATATTTTTTATAATATTTTAGATATAAGTATAAGACTCATGTCCCGATGTGATGCATATTTTTTTGTAATTTTTTTCCAAGTAGATAATTAAATATGAAATTTTTATTACAAATTTTTAAATATATAAAAACTTGTATGTCTGACCACCTTAACTTGGTCAAAACTTCATGATTTTTTTTTTAATCCTATAGTATGTGAAGCATAGAATGTGACTCATGTTTCAGATTCAAAAAATGTGATCTACCGTTTGAAAGTTATAGATGTTTTTAAATCAGCTTATCAATCAAGACTTTAGTTGTAATGTAAATAGAAAATGAATAATAATTATTTATTAAATTCAAAGTAAAGTATAATTTATATTGGTGGAAAACTGAGAATCTCCTTTAAAAACCCTTTTCGTTTCATCAATTTTGGGTTAAAAAAAAATCGTCAACCACATGGGTGAAGTCTAGAAAAGCAAGGTAAGCTGTTAAACACGTTTTTTGTGTTGACTTCTTAGGATTGGTATGTCCTAGCCAAATTCCAAAGCAAGCCCAAGGCTAATCCCTAGGTAGTAAGGTTTGTGTCAAATATATCGGATATCCGATTTGAATCGAATATCTGATTTATTTTATATATGATTTAAAAAAATGTAATATAGTTTTAAAAAATGTAATATAGTTTATAATATATGATTTAAAAAATGCAATACATAGTTTATAGTTTATTTTAATATATCTAGTTTAGAATATACAATATAGTTTATAATTTAATATATAATATATAATTTATGATAATCTCTTATGGAATTATGTATAATATATAATATATTATATTATTATGTATAATATTTAAATATTATTGACTATATTTTAGTTAATGTATAAATATTTTTATATATATACATATATATATTAAGTTAATATATAAAATATTATATAACTAATTAATTTTACTAATATATAAAATATTTAAATATTATCTCTCCATCTCTCCCTCTCCCTCTCCCTTTCCCTCTCTCTCTCCCTCTCTCCCTCTCTCTCTCTCCCTCCTTCCCTCCCTCCCTCTCTCTCCCTCCGTCCCTCTCCCCTTCTTCCCCTCTCCCTTCCCCCTCCTAATTCTCTCTTCCTCTCTTGGACCCTTCTTCCCATATTCCCCTCTCCCTTCCCCCTCCTCTCTCTCTCTCTCTCTCTCTCCCCTTCTTCCCCTCTTCCCCTCTCCCTTCCCCCTCCTAATTCTCTCTCTCTCTCTCTCTCTCTCCTCTTCCCCTCTCCCTTCCCCCTCCTAATTCTATCTATCTATCTCTCTTCCCATCTCCCTTTGCCCTTCTAATTCTCTCTTCCTCTCTCTCTTCCCATCTCCCTTCCCCATTCTAATTATCTCTCCCTCCCCTTCTTCCCCTCCTCCCCTCAACCTTCCCCCTCGTAATTCTCTCTCTCTCTCACTTTTTCCTTCCCCTCTCTCTCTCCTCTCTCTCCCCTTCTTCCCTCTCCTTCCCCTCCTCTCTCTCTCTCTCTCTCTCTCTCTCTCTCTCTCTCTCTCTCTCTCCCCTCTT
>CM021100.1:390233710-390251210 GCA_007115665.2 Sequoiadendron giganteum
TCCTAATTCTCTCTCTCCCTTCCCCCTCCTAATTCTCTCTTCCTCTCTCTCCCCTTCTTTCCCTCTTCCCCTCTCCCTTCCCCCTCCTAATTCTCTCTCCCTCTCTCCCTCTCTCCCCTTATTACCCTCTTCCCCTGTCCCTTCCCCCTCCTAATTCTCTCCCCCTCTCTCTCCCCTTCTTCCCCTCTTCCCCTGTCCCTTCCCCCTCCTAATTCTCTCTCTCTCTCTCTCCCTTTCCCTCTATATTTCCCTCTCTCTCCCTCTCTCCCTCTCTCCGTCCCTCTCTCTCTCTCTTCCCCTCTCCCTCGCCCTCATAATTCTCTCTTTATACCCTTCTTCCCCTCTTCCCCTCTCCCTTCTCCCTCCTAATATTCTCTTTGTCTCTCTCCTTCTTCCCCTCTTCCCTTGTCCCTTCCCTCTCTCTCTCCCTCTCTCCCTCTCTCTCCCCTCTTTCCCTCTCCCATCCCCCTCCTAATTATCTCTCCTTTCCTCTCTCTCTCTCTCTCTCTCTCTCTCTCTCTCTCTCTCTCTCTCTCTCTCTCTCTCTCTCTCTCTCTCCATCTCTCTCCTTCTCCCCTCTTCCCTCTCCTTCCACCTCCTAATTCTCTCTCTTTCCTCTCCTTCTTCCCTCTCCTTCCCCTCCTAGTTCTCTCTCTCTCTCTCCTCTCTCTCTCTCTCTCTCTCTCCTCTCCTCTCTCTCTCTCTCTCTCTCTCTCTCCTCTCCCTTTCCCCTCCTCCTTCTCTTTGTCTCTGTCTCTATCTCTGTCTATCTATTTCCCTATCTCTCCCTCTCTCTCTCTTGTCCACCCTCCAACTCCTAATTACTCTTGGGTCTATGTGTGCAAAAATCAAATATACGATTTGAATCAGATATCCAATTTATAGCATCAAAATCCTATCGTTACAATGACCTTTTTTGGGTATATATTACCTGACCCAAATCGGATATCCAATTTGGATCGGATATCCGATTTGTACTACTTTGGATTGGGCATTGCTATGGAGCAATGTACTAACACCCAACCCAAAAAAAACTCAACTCAGGATTTTCGCATGTTTTGGTGAATGCAAAATGCTACCTTTTCATATCGCCACTTTTTGGCCCATCATGATCCTACACATGCCCCTTCGTCAAAGCATCTGATGGATTGAACTTTGTGTTAATTTTCTCCACTTTCAGTTAGCCTTTTTCAATTACATTTTAGATGAAGTGATAGCGCTACTCAATATGCTTGGTCCGATTATGAAAAGATGAGTTCTTTGCCAAGTGAATAGCATTATTGCTATCACAAAAAGAGTGGAAATATTTTGTTTGAAACCCAACTCACCCAACAGTCGCTGCAACCAAATCATCTCCTTTACACCTTTAGTGAGTGCAATATATTCAACTTTAGTAGTGGAGAATGCAATCACTTGTTGCAACCATGAAACCCAATTGATCCCTGATCCTATAATCAACTTTTTCTTAGTTTACATTCCTTGATTTTCCTTTGCTTCTCTCTTTACAAGATTTTCAGAACTCTCTACAATCTTAGAATAACATCTCTCACTCTTCCATGCATTTTCTCCAGTTAGTAACTCCGCCCTCTTGAAATATATCAAGCAACTATCAAGCGACATTGTTATAATGGTGGTGTCCATATCTTGTTTGTTTGTTTTAGTAGCTACAATAGAGCTGTCCATATACAAAAAATCATTGCCACTTGCATTGTGCAAAAAAGTCCTCAGACCCATCTGCTTCTTTTTTCTGAATATGCACTATTTCTTCCTCCTCAAATAGTTGTCCAAAATCATCAAAGGGCTCTAGATCTGTAGATGAAACAACATTGAAATGATTGACTAAAGCTTCCTTAAGCTCTTGAGCCAACTCCAAAGAATCTTATTTTACCTAAAGCCCTTGACCAGATATCAGATCTGCTTCTTTGTAAGGAAGTAACAAAACATCTAAGTCCCCAAGAGGAGGCTTTGTTTTAGAGCCATCATATGCAATAAAAGCACACTCAGGGTTTACAATTCCGATACGATAGTTCTGAACATGCTACATATTTTTTGATGTCTTAGAGATATCTTGATTTAAAATATTATTAGATTCAGATCTAGATCTAAGATAATTCATCTATACAGTATCTTCTTTCCCAACATATCTATTACATCAATAGATGGTGCTTGAGTGGCTACAAAACTTGTAATGTTAGAATGCCTAAAATTGGACCGCTTACCTCCTGGAGTTTTTATCCTTGATCTACCACCATTTTTCGTGCCTTGTTGCCATATTTTTCTGTGCCCCCTACAACAAGCTCTGGCTGAATCTCATAATCATCTGCATCTTTCTCACTTGTGACTCTAGATGAATATCCATGCCACCTTTCCTTCCAGACTTGGACAATCTTTTATCATTAGCAAGTGATTCCCTGTTGCTGTCATCGATTTCTTAAGTTGAATTGGTTTGATCTCCACCTGCTCTTCCTTCCTTGTTCTACCTATTATCTGGAATTGCAGATTGATTTTGTAGATGTTCTTGTCTACTTTCACACTCATTCTTCTCCTGATCAGAAGGGACATAAATAATCCCCCTGGCATCCTCTACAATAGCCTTCATGGATCAAATTCTTTTGAAAACTTTAAATTTCGACTTATTATTGGACTTGGATCCATTCCCTTTGGAGCAGGATGGTGGAGAATGGTCAAATTTTACAGCCTTCATATTCTGCATATTATAATTTAACAATGGCTACATGGAAGCAAATTTATTTACATTATGTATGAAAATAGATTTTAATAATGGATGCATATTCAAAGAGTCAAGGGTGCATCCATCAAAATACTCTATGGGTTTTTTGTGGCACAACATGTGAGTGGAAATTTCTTTAGGAAACTATGAATTATCCTCATGCGAAGGCAAATGAGTCTCATGCGATGGTGAGGAAATAGGTGATGTGGCATGGGCAACTGAAGAAGAGGTCTCACGCGTGGTAGAGGCAGAACATGGCTATGCAAATTTTTTGGATTGGTGCTCAGTTGATACATGATCCTCACGGCTTGGCTCATAATCCTCAGGCGATGGAAAATGAGAAAACAAAGTGGCATGGACAAGAGAGATGGTATTTGTTTGCTGTGTGGGATTGTATGACTGCAAACCATCATGCGTGGAGAAAAAATGTGAGCAAGAGTAAATAGTGCAGGTCGGAGGGATGAACAAGGACATTTCTTAATCGAGAGGCATACATATTAAAGTGTGAAACATGTGATTCCATCGCAGGAAAGTGAGGAGAATAAGTTTGCAATGACAAATTTGGCATGGGTAGATTAGGAGAAGTAGGGTGCGGATCTAAAGAAGAAGCCTCACACAATGGAATTAAATTTGAAATGTTTGACTCATGTGTAGGTATAGGGTTTGTGCAAGATCACGGGGGTCCAAAAAGTGGCGCTGTGATAAAAAGGCATTTTTAACACGCCCAAAAATGTGAAATTCACACCTTTGACTTTTTGCAGGCCCAAGTACAATATCGATTTTGGTTTGGTAATACCAAACCAAAACGGATTTCCGTTTCCAAACGAATATCCTCTATGTAACGGATATCCATCTTGAAACGTATATCCTTTTAGTTTAAGTGAGAGTTTATAATTCTGTCGGGTCCAACCTCAACCAATTGTTTTATTTTATATATTATATTAATTTTTTAATATATTTATCATATACGTATTATTGAATATATTATAACATTATATTTTATTATAATATTTATATAATACTAAATATTATATATTAAATTTATTAAATTTTATGATTATAATATAATATAATATAATATATAATATAATATATTATATATAATATATAATATTATATTATATATAATATATTATACCTAATAAAATATGTATTATATTATACATAATATAATATAATATATATTATACAATATATATATTATATGTTTAAAAAAACTACTGTCAATTCAATATGGTAAGGTCCCGGACTTGACCATATTTTTAAAAAGCTATAAATCAGAAAATGGATATTCGTTTCTTGTTTTATAAAAAATAAAATTAAAATATATATAATATATTATAAATAATGTAATATATATAATATAATATAATATATATTATATTAAAATATAATTATTATAATATATATTATATTATATTAAAATAAAATTAATATAATATAATATATATTAAAAATATATTAATTGCTTTCGGCGCCGTGCCTCGTTCTACTCCTAGCATTCCTCCTTCGCTCCTCACTTGCGATGCCGTGGATTCCTTTGCTTCGTGTAGGGGCTCTTCAAATAGATATAGGCCAGTGGTGAATGCCATCCCCAACAATGACCCTCCCCCTCACAATGGCGAGCTGAAATTTTCAGAGGTTGTGTGGAGTGGGGTTAGGGAGAAAAATGCGAAACACCATTCTCCTTGCTCAAGGACCTTCCGCCAAGACTTGCGCCAGAAGTTTGGGGATGCGGTGTTGGGACGAATGGAGCCACCCCATTAGGCATCACCAAAAGCCTCTGATGCGATCACTGCCTTTGGGCACAATGGATCTGGGTTTAGGGTTTCTCAAGTGATTATAACTCCTAAGATTCAGATGGACTGACTAGTCAAAGATAGGGAAGATTTTTTGCAAACAAATATTTTGATTTGCAGATTCATAAAAGTGTGGCCGAAATTAAACAATTTGCATTCCTGGATTTTTGAAAATTGGAAGAATTTTATGAAGGATGAAATTTATTTGTTTCCTTGCGCTAGAGGGTTTTTTATCATTGAATTTGAATCCACTGTTGACAAAGAATGGGTGCTAAAATATGGTTCGTGGGTATTTCAAGGCGATTTTTTGTGCATGAAACCTTACCCATCTTTTGATCCATGAATGAAATTTTTTTCCACTGCCTTTTTTTGGGTGCGACTACCTTATCTTTTGTTTCAATTCTGGGAATTTGATTGCTTGCAAGCCATCGACGATGGGTTAGGAAAATTCCATTGTAGTTCAGAAGAAACAATGAAATACCAAAGCTCCACTTGTGCATGTATCTGTGTGGAAATGGACCTGTCTAATGGTCTTCTAGTGAAGATTGCAATGAAGGTTGGTGAGCGTTGTTGGATACAACCTATAGATTATGAAAGAATAGCCTTTCGATGTAGAAAGTGCTTCTCAATTGACCACTCTACGCTCCAATGTTAGAAGGTATTCACCCAAAAGCGAGATCTTGGAGGAAGGCCCACCTAG
The DNA here is from genome assembly GCA_007115665.2 of Sequoiadendron giganteum. Lineage (NCBI taxonomy): Eukaryota > Viridiplantae > Streptophyta > Pinopsida > Cupressales > Cupressaceae > Sequoiadendron > Sequoiadendron giganteum. The sequence goes on from CM021100.1 coordinate 390,238,941, forward strand.
TGGATAGGGGTAGAACCAAAACACTATGTTATTACATCGAGCTCTCAAGATGAGTCAAAATTGCCTCGATGTAATACCCCTCCATTTTGATCTATTGTGCGAACTATGTTGTTTCCTCTCTATGCTTTAGTTTTGCATTGTACTTGGACTATGTACTTGATTTTAGTGGATCATTGTTTTATCGTGATGTATTTTGATGTGATGATACTATATTTTGATGTGATTATTATGGCATGTTTGGAATTAACATATGTGGATATTTAATTTATGATGTTTCATGCTTTCGATTATGCTGCTATGTTAGATGCGTCAGTTAGAACTATTGTATTGGTGAAGAGGATGGTATCGCATCACTTGCTTGCGAGTGCCCTGCGATCTCATAATTTCCTCTTCACGGTGTGCCTTATTTATGACACATTATTGCATGTGGATATATTCTGTGGTTGTAGGTTGACAGGTACATGACATTGACTCCACCTGGTTTCACAGGTTCGAGCGCGTCCATTGCCTAATGACATTCGATTGGGAGATAGTAGCTAGGATTTTTGTACTGATTCGTCACCCTAGTTGTAGTGTGTCGTCAGTCCTAGTATGGTCCAGTTGTTATATTTTGTTCAGTTTGGTTGGTTTCGGTCTATTTGGGGAGTTAGAATAATGTAGGATTTGTGATTTAATTATTGAGTAATTTAATTTAATGAATTTGATATTTAATCTTATGGTAGATTTAATTATTAATTGATTAAGTTATTCATGTTGAAATGATTTAAAATTATTCATTTTGAAAAGGCATGCAAATTTGAGTTGGAATTGAAAATTAGAAAAAATAAATTAAAAGTCAATTTTGAAATTCAAAAATTCAAACATTCAAAAGAAAGACTTTTGCTATTCTGTTTTCAAAAATTTATGAGGGTTGTTGTGGGATTTTGGAGAAAATTTTGCATTATCTTAAATTTTTTTTCACAAAATCATCAATGGAGTTTTTGGGAGAAAATTGAAAAGAGAAGGGGAAGATTGCTTGATTTTGTGGGTTTGGAGGAAAAGCTTGTGGAATCTGAAGTGCTCAAGAGGGTTTCAAAGCAGCAATAGGTTCTTCAACATACTCCAAAAGAATCAGGTTTCATCCTTGTTTTGTTGTTTGTGCTTCAAATTTGAATAAGTTGTTAATTTAGAAATAAAGAATTTTCTTATTGCAATTGTTATTTCCATTGTTGATTGTTCTCTTTTGTTCATCAATTTGTTTGAGAGTTTCAATCTATTTGAGTGATGATTTGGTATAAACATAATTTTAATTCTTTAAATTATATGTTCATATATCTAATTTTGAGGATATGTATTTTTTTATATTGTTCCTCATATAAGGTTATGTTGACAAAATTTTATTTTTATTTTGCCAGAATTTTTATCCTTCCTTGCTTTTAAGGTTCTGGTTTAAAAAGAAAAAAAACAAAAAAATAATGAGGACTATCATTTTCTTTTCTGGAGTTTAAAAAAAAAAAACAAATAAAAAAAAAGTAGGGCAGGCGAGTGGGGGAGCCGCACCCACTCCCCACTGTTCGCAGCCCGCGCGAGCTGCGTAGGTAGCGGTCGCCACAGTGGTGGTGACGCTACCAGTGCCGCCCGCGTGGAACCATGGCCGCTGCTCTACGCGGTGGCGCCGCCTCCTACGGCCGCCACAAACCCGCCTCAAACCTCCGTCCAGGGCAGCGCCGACAATCGGCGAAAAATATTAACCCGCGGCCTCAGCCCTAGCCGCGGACATGGATCGAGGCGAGGCATGGGTCTTTTGAAAATTAAATTTATTTAAAAATAAATAAATAATATAATAATAATATTTTAACTTAAAATATTATAATTTTTATAATATTTTAATATTATAATTATTATAATATTTTAATGTTAAAATTTATCATTTTAATATTGTTTATTTCTTCATATAGTTTAAAATACATGTAATATTTTAATAGTATGATTATTAAATTATTGATTTATGGGAAATTTTAAACAATTATAGTTATATTATTATTTAAAGATTAATGTTTTAAAAAGGATTATGTTATTGTATTATTTCATTATTTAAAAGAAGGGAAATATTGTTTTTTTTAATGGGTTTAATTGATTAGGGGATAGCATTTTATTTAAAATGGGAACTTGTTTTAAATTGAATTATGGGGTCATGGGCAATGTGTTATGCTTTTAAATGCTACGTGGGAATGAAATGATTTTTAAGTGGTGTAATTAATTTCGTTTATTTAGCGCATTGTTTATTGAATGCTAGTAAAGATATGGGTTTAGTGAACCCAAAGTAGATCTGATTATTGTCTTGGTATTGATCTACATGCATTATCATTTGGGAAGTGTGGGTTTTAATATTTGACAAGTCTTCTAGTTGGGATTTCAGTCTGTGGGTTGTCGTATTGTGTAGTGCGTTAAACCAGTTTGTTCCCCAGTTATCACGAACGAGAGTGTAATGACTGTATGTCATGGGTAGGTATGTGATACCTTACGTCGCACTTGTGTACCCTTGGGTTGTGGAGTTGTTCCACGTGTTGTCTTAGAGGAGTGGCTTGTAACAAGAGCCGACACACAAAGTGGTGCTAGGATAACTCGTTGTAAGTTAGTTAATCCAGTGATAACTAAATTAAATGATTAGAGTATCATGTAGTATCAAACATTTAATAAGATAATTATGCCTCGCTCTTGATCACAAGGGCTTGTAAAGACTTGGGTTGAGACGGGAAGGCCTGGAATGGCAAGATCGTTATCTTGTCACCACGAAAGATGACTGATTCCGTATTGGTTTACATGAGGGGCCGAAAGTCGTTAGAGGTTACCAGGATAACCCGAGACGGGGGCCGAGACCTAGGAAGACTCACTAGGATAACCTATGTAACGATGTGATGACACTTTTCCTAGGTCGACAATATGTTCGCATCAGTGATGCAATTGATTATGTAATTTCTGGAAGCATTGTAACCCTGCGATTAAGTGTTGTTATTGTATTTATTTCAGTATGGTTATGTTAGCCTATGTCTAGAGGTAGATGTCCTTGGTTGAGATTCTTATTACTATCTCCTAGCACGGGGGGTGGACCTTTGGGTTCCACTTGGTTGGGTGGAACGTGCACCTTACTCCGTTGGGTTTTCTCCTTGTTCGTGTGGACGAGACTTCCAGTTGGAGAGCTTGTGGTTGTTTCAGTTGCAGTTCTTTCTTGTTATCCTATCCATTATTCTTGTAATCATTATCCCTCTTGTTATCGAGGTGGAATTTTTAATTGTAACCCTATTTTATTGGACTTGCCTCATTCGGAGAATGTGTGACTGTAACCTTTTGGTTTAATGAATGGATTAATGAAATTGAAAGTCTTATCTTATGCTTGTTGTTATTTCACCTTACTTGGAATGTATGCTTTAATTTATTGATTAAATAATTATCATAGTTTATATTCATGTTTTTTTGAGGTTTTATATAACCTTTGTCTCATAACCTTAGAGGTTGTTGGCATTAATTAATTAACTTATTATTTATCCTTTAAAAAAATAAAATTATTCCATTTATGTAGTTAAATGCAACTTCCTCTAGGGTTGCGTGGTGGGGCGTTACACATGGTATCAGAACCTAGGTTTAAACACTAGGTACTCTGGGATTATGATGGAACCATTAAGCTTTAGTTGTTTAAGATTTGAGTTGTGTACCTTGCCTAATACCTTGACATGTTTGTGCAAGATTATGCTGCCCAAACGCGAAAGAGGTAGAGGGTGTGTTCATGGCCAGCTAGGCGGTCGTGGTGAGAGTTAGCATGAATCTCCTCCTTTAGTTCCTCTCATTCTTGATCAGGAGGAACAATAGGGATTGTAGAATGTACCTGGGGTTGGTAATCTGCAGCAGGATCCAACAGGGATCGAGGCAGCGCGTAGAGCGCTAGAGGAGGCTTTGGCACTCATTAGACCTAGGTAGGTAGAGGTTCAGATTAACCATGTGGTGAGGGAAGCTCCACCCCAGTCCGAGGCTCACATGAGGGACTTGCTCAGGGGGCACCCTCCATTATATGATGGATCTGGTATGGGTTTAGAGGCTGAGACCTGGCTGATAGACTTGGATAGGTGTTTCACCATGCATCCGTATGGTAGCAACATCAGAGCTTGTTATGCTATTATGCAGTTGAGAGGATTTGAATCCACTTGGTGGAGATTAGAGGAGCACAAGCTCCATATTGACATTCACACTGCATCATGGGAGATATTTGTAGAGAGATTCAAAGCTTGATTTTTATCCGAGCATTGGCGCCAACGTCGAGGGGATGAGTTCCATGCCTTGTGTCAGTTAGCATTATCTATTGAGTAGTATAAGCGTCATTTTTATGAGCTCAAACAATATGCAGGGATTGGTGACAACGAGAGCATGCTAGTTCACCATTTTGTTAGGGGCTTAAATGCCCGTCTCAGTGGTGGTGTGAGGGTTTTTGAACCCAAGACCATGGAAGTGGCAATAGAGAAAGCATGCCTGGTTGAGGAGAATCTGAGTATGGCACTTGGAGGACACTTGAGTGTTCCAGTTGGCAGTAGTGTAGTGGTTGGATCTAGTGCTAGAAGAGGGTAGTCTCAAGGAGGTTTACCTCCTAAGTCTCAGTAGGGGCCATCTTAGGGTGGTTAGCAGCAGCAGCAAGCATCGCAGGGGAAACATAAGGGTTTCCAGCAGAGATAGGGAGACAAGAATTGGAGGCGTGCGAAATGCTCCAGCTTTGAGTAGCCAGCACAGAGTTCACAGTCTACTTTCAAGGATAGTGCGCAGTAGTCTAGCGCACCATCTGGAGGTAGAGGTTTTGGTAGAGGCATTGAGTGTTTTGCATGTGGTCAGCAGGGTCACATGGCTAGAGGTTATCCCAATAGGGGCATAGTTGGGTTTTCTCAAGGACTAGCAGCATCTAAGCTGACAGTTGGTGATGCAGGTAGAGGGCATCGAGTTTTTGTAGCGGTTGATAACCGTCAGACAGAGCATTAGGGCACGGTCATCGAGACTTATGGTATGTTGATGGGTAACTCAGTTACCATTTTATTTGATTCAGGAGCGACAAAATCCTTCATTTCTTCTTCAGTCATGTCACGATGTAGACTGGGTGTGGTAAGGAAAGGTGATAGGTGGCAGGTAGAGCTAGCTTTAGGTGCGAAAGTCGCATTACATTCCCTTGTGCCAGAGTGTAGGTTGGAGGTTGGACCTCTTCAGACTATGTTGGACCTTCATGTTATTCCTTTGGGTTCTTATGACATTGTCATTGGGATGGATTGGTTGGAGGCACATAGTGTGGTCTTGGATTGTTGATGCAAGTCGATTCGATGCATTGATGCATCGGGTAGAGAGATAGAGATAGTGGGAGTCCTGAGGCCGATTTCTTTGAGGGCCATCTCAGCTATGCAGTTGAGAAGGTGTGTATGTCAAGGTTGCCAGTTGTTTGCTGTCATAGTGGATGACTTGGATCTAGGTAGTGGAGAAGAGAAATTCTCTCTTGATAGTCACCCCGTTCTTCAGGAGTATTCCGACGTCTTTCCAGACGAGATTCCAGGGATGCCACCTCAGAGGGATATTGACTTCAAGATTGATCTTATACCTGGTTCACAACCCATCTCTCGAGCTCCCTATTGTATGACTACCCAGGAGCTGAAAGAGCTTCGTTTGCAGCTTGAGGACTTGTTAGAGAAGGGCTTCATTTGCCCTAGTGTTTCACCTTGGGGGGCACCAGTCATCTTTGTGAAGAAGAAGGATGGTTCACTTTGGTTATGTATTGATTACCGATAGTTGAACAAAGTGACCATTAGGAACCGATATCCGCTTCCTAGGATCAATGATCTCTTTGATCAGGTCAAGGGTGCCATCGTATTTTTGAAGATTGATCTTAAGTCTGGATATCATCAACTTTAGATCTTTGACTTTGATATTCATAAGATAGCGTTTCGAACGCGGTATGGTCACTACGAGTTCATAGTAGTACCATTTGGGTTGACGAATGCACCTTCTGTGTTCATGAGTCTAATGAGCGGTGTATTTCGTACTTACCTAGACAGGTTTGTCCTGGTGTTCCTTGATGACATTCTGATTTATTCCAGGACTATGGTAGAGCATGAGGAACATTTGTGGAAGGTATTGTAGTGCTTGCGAGATAATCAGTTATTTGCCAACCTGTCGAAGTGTGAGTTCTTCAAATCTGAGGTGTAGTACCTTGGGCATTTCATCTCAAGGAAGGGTATTTCAGTGGATCCAATGAAGATCCAAGCGATCTTAGATTGGCCTACATCCACGAATGTGGCAGAGATATGTAGCTTTATGGGGCTAGCAGGTTATTACAGATGCTTTGTGCAGGGTTTTTTGAGGATAGGTTATCCTATCACTACCCTTCAGAGGAAAGGGAAGAGGTTTGAGTGGTCAGAGAAGTGCGAGGTAGCGTTTCGGAACCTTAAGGAGATGTTGACTAGTGCATCAATACTTGCGATACCAGATCCGATTGGGGACTTTGTAGTTTGTACAGATGCATCCTTGGAGGGTCTTGGTGTAGTGTTGATGCAGGATGGTTGAGTCATTGCATATGAGTCATGAAAACTCAAGGACCATGAGTTGAACTATCCCACCCATGATCTTGAGTTAGCGGCAATTGTGCATGCATTGATGAGATGGAGGAATTTCCTTCTTGGCCATAGGTTTGAGTTGCATAGTGATCACAAGAGTCTTCAGTATATCTTCACACAGCCCAAACTTAATGCTAGGCAGAGGCGTTGGATGAAGTTCCTCTATGAGTATGACTTTGAGGTGAAGTACATCCAGGGGAAGGAGAATGTTGTAGCGTATGCACTCAGTCGACGGAGACATGAGATATTCGAGTTGACTCTAGTTGTGGATCTACGGAGTCGGATTCTTTATGCCCTTTCAGTAGATAGTTGGTACCAGGAGGTCAGGATAGTGATAGAGACAGGTAGACCTCTTGAGGGTAGACATTCAGGATATACTTTGGATTCAGATGAGTTATTGAGACACACGGGACGCATATACGTTCCTCCTTCAGATGGTCTTCGTACCTTGGTCATGACTGAAGCACATCGTGCACCTTATTTAGCCCATCCAGGGGTGAAGAAGATGCATGCAGATTTGTGTCAGTTGTACTTTTGGCCAGAGATGAAGCGAGATATCGCGGATTTTGTGTCACGATGTCTAGAGTGTCGGCGAGTTAAGGCTAAGCACCAACATCCAGCAGGGCTCCTTCAACCGCATTTAGTACCAAAGTGGAAGTGGGATATCATCTCATTGGATTTCATTGTTGGTTTACCCAACTCTTCGAGACGGCATGATGCAATAATGGTGTCAGTTGATAGTTTGACGAAGGTGGCACACTTCTCACCTATGCACTCATCCTACACCGGATCGTCCGTAGCTAGAGTGTTCATGGAGGATATTATGAGGTTACATGGCATTCCGCATCGGATTATCTCTGATAGGGATCCAGTGTTTACTTCAGCTCTTTGGACATCATTGCAGCATGCGATGGGGACACAGTTGAACTTTAGTTCAGCTTATCACCCCGAGACAGATGGACAGACCAAGAGGGTTAATCAGATCCTTAAGGATGTGTTACGTATGTATGTGATGGACCAGCAGACGCGATGGGAGGATTATCTCTATTTGGTAGAGTTTGCCTATAATAATGGTTTCCAGAGTTCCATTGGTATGCCTCCATTCCAGGCATTGTATGGGAGACCATGTCGTACCCCTTTGAGTTGGGATCGACTAGAGGACAGGATAGTGTTGGGTCTTGAGATGTTGCAGGATATGGAGTAGCAGGTGGATAGGATTAGAGAGCACTTGGTGGCAACACAAGATAGGCAGAAGAAGTATGCTAATGTGCATAGAGTGGATCGTCAGTTTGTTGTAGGCGATAGAGTCTTGCGGGTGCGTTTGTGAAAGAGTCCCATCTGTTATGGGAAGGGCTCTAAGTTGGTGCCTCGATTTGTCGGACCTTTCAAGATACTTGAGAAGATTGGTCCTGTTGCTTACCGTCTTGCTTTACCACCCAGTCTCTCACACATTCATGATGTGTTTCATGTTTCAGTTCTTTGACCATACCATCCAGACATTTCTCATGTCCTTGATTGGAATGCATTGCAGGTAGAGGATGGGCAACTAGCTTTGGAGCTCGTGGCCATCGTGGAGCACAGAATGCTCGCCCTTCGAGGGTGAGATATTGATTAGGTTAGGATTAAGTGGGATCCTAGGGATGACACGTCATCCACTTGGGAAGATGCAGTTAGAATGAGGGAACTTTATCCCTATTTGTTCGGAAGCTTCCAGGAGTAAGCCTGACCCTAGGGGGGAGGATGTAATACCCCTCCATTTTGATCTATTGTGTGAACTATGTTGTTTCCTCTCTATGCTTTAGTTTTCCATTGTACTTGGACTATGTACTTGATTTCAGTGGATCACTGTTTTATCGTGATGTATTTTGATGTGATGATACTATATTTTGATGTGATTATTATGGCATGTTTGGAATTAACATATGTGGATATTTAATTTATGATGTTTCATGCTTTCGATTATGCTGCTATGTTAGATGTGTCAGTTAGAACTATTGTATTGGTGAAGAGGACGGTATCGCATCACTCGCTTGCGAGTGCCCTATGATCTCGTGATTTCCTCTTCACGGTGTGCCTTATTTATAACATATTATTGCATGTGGATATATTCTGTGGTTGCAGGTTGACAGGCACATGGCATCGACTCCACCTGGTTTCACAGGTTCAAGCGTGTCCATTACCCAACGAAATTTGATTGGGAGATAGTAGCTAGGATTTCCGTGCCGAGTCATCACCCTAGTTGTAGTGTGTCGTCAGTCCTAGTATGGTCTAGTTGTTCTATTTTGTTCAGTTTGGCTAGTTTCGGTCTATTTGGGGAGTTAGAATAATGTAGGATTTGTGATTTAATTATTGAGTAATTTAATTTAATTAATTTGATATTTAATCTTATGGTAGATTTAATTATTAATTGATTAAGTTATTCATGTTGAAATGATTTAAAATTATTCATTTTGAAAAGACATGCAAATTTGAGTTGGAATTGAAAATTAGAAAAAATAAATTAAAAGTCAATTTTGAAATTCAAAAATTCAAAAATTCAAAAGAAAGACTTTTGCTATTCTGTTTTCAAAAATTTATGAGGGTTGTTGTGGGATTTTGGAGAAAATTTTGCATTATCTTAAAAATTTCTTCACAAAATCATCAATGGAGTTTTTGGGAGAAAATTGAAAAGAGAAGGGGAAGATTGCTTGATTATGTGGGTTTGGAGGAAAAGCTTGTGGAATTTGAAGTGCTCAAGATCCAAAAGAATTAGGTTTCATCCTTGTTTTGTTGTTTGTGCTTCAAATTTGAATAAGTTGTTAATTTGGAAATAAAGAATTTTCTTATTGCAATTGTTATTTCCATTGTTGATTGTTCTCTTTTGTTCATCAATTTGTTTGAGAGTTTCAGTATGTTTGAGTGATGATTTGGTATAAACATCATTTTAATTCTTTAAATTATATGTTCATATATCTAATTTTGAGGATATGTATTTTTTTATATTGTTCCTCATATAAGGTTATGCTGGCAAAAAATAAAATTTTGCCAGAATTTTTATCCTTCCTTGCTTTTAAGGTTCTGGTGTAAAAAAAAAATAAAATCAAAAAAATAATGAGGATTGTCATTTTCTTTTTTGGAGTTCAAAAAAACAAAAAAAAAACCAAAAAAAATAAAAAATAAAATAAACAAATAAAAAAAAAGTAGGGCAGGCGAGTGGGGGCTCACCCCACCGCTGCTCCCATGGGGGTGGAGTGGGGGAGCTGCACCTACTCCCCACCGTCTGCGGCCCGTGTGAGCTGCGTAGGCAGTGACTGCCACAGTGGTGGCGATGCTGCCAGCACCGCCCGCGTGGAACCGCAGTGGCTGCTCTACGCGGTGGTGCCACCTCCTGCGGCTGCCACAAACCCGCCTAAAACCTAAGCCCAGGGCAGTGCCGATAGTCGGCGAAAAATATTAACCCGCGGCCTCAGCCCTAGCCTTGCATGTGGATCGAGGCGAGGCATGGGTCTTTTGAAAATTAAATTTATTTAAAAAAAAATAAAAATATAATAATAATATTTTAACTTAAAATATTATAATTATTATAATATTTTAATGTTAAAATTTATTATTTTAATATTATTTATTTCTTCATATAGTTTAAAATACATGCAATATTTTAATAGTATGATTATTAAATTATTGAATTATGGGAAATTTTAAACAATTATAGTTATATTATTATTTAAAGATTAATGTTTTAAAAAGGATTATGTTGTTGTATTATTTCATTATTTAAAAGAAGGGAAATATTGTTTTTTTTAATGGGTTTAATTGATTAGGGGATAATATTTTATTTAAAATGGGAACTTGTTTTAAATTGAATTATGGGGTCACAGGCAATGTGTTATGCTTTTAAAGCTACGTGGGAATGAAATGATTTTTAAGTGGTGTAATTAATTCCGTTTATTTAGCGCACTGTTTATTGAATGCTAGTAAAGATATGGGTTTAGTGAACCCAAAGTAGATCTGATTATTGTCCTGGTATTGATCTACGTGCATTATCATTTGGGAAGTGTGGGTTTTAATATTTGACAAGTCTTCCAGTTGGGATTTCAGTCTGTGGGTTGTCGTACTGTGTAGTCAACTATAGATGGCCTTGGGTAGTGCGTTAAACCAGTTTGTTCCCCAATTATCACGAACGGGAGTGTAATGACTGTATGTCATGGGTAGGTATGTGATACCTTACGTCGCACTTGTGTACCCTTGGGTTGTGGAGTTGTTCCACGTGTCGTCTTAGAGGAGTGGCTTGTAACGAGGGCCAACACACAAAGTGGTGCCAGGATAACTCGTTGTAAGTTAGTTAATCCAGTGATAACTAAATTAAATGATTAGAGTATCATGTAGTATCACACATTTAATAAGATAATTATGCCTCGCTCCTAATCATAAGGGCTTGTAAAGACTTGGGTTGAGACGGGAAGGCCTGGAATGGCAAGATCGTTATCTTGTCACCACGAAAGATGACTGATTTCACATTGGTTTACATGAGGGGCCGAAATTCATTAGAGGTTACCAGGATAACCCAAGACGGGGGCCGGGACCTAGGAAGACTCACCAGGATAACCTATGTAACGATCTGATGACACTTCTCCTAGGTTGACAGTATGTTCGCATTAGTGATGCAATTGATTATGTAATTTATGGAAGCATTGTAACCCTGTGATTAAGTGTTGTTACTGTATTTATTTCAGTATGGTTATGTTAGGCTATGTCTAGAGGTAGACATCCTTGGTTGAGATTCTGGTTACTATCTCCTAGCACGGGGGGTGGACCTTTGGATTCCACTTGGTTGGGTGGAACATGCACCTTACTCCGTTGGGTTTTCTCCTTATTCGTGTGGACGAGACTTCCAGTTGGAGAGCTTGTGGTTGTTTTAGTTGCAGTTCTTTCTTGTTATCCTTTCCATTATTCTTGTAATCATTACCCCTCTTGTTATCGAGGTGGAATTTTTAATTGTAACCCTATTTTATTGGACTTGCCTCATTCGGGGAATGAGTGACTATAACCTTTTGGTTTAATGAATGGATTAATGAAATCGAAAGTCTTATCTTATGCTTGTTGTTATTTCACCTTATTGGAATGTATGTGTTAATTTATTGATTAAATAATTGTCATAGTTTATATTCATGTTTTGTTGAGGTTCTATATAACCTTTGTCTCATAACCTTAGAGGTTGTTGGCATTAATTAATTAACTTACTTATTATTTATCCTTTTAAAAAAATAAAAATTATTCTGTTTAAGTAGTTAAATTCAACTTCCTCTAGGGTTGCGTGGCGGGGCATTACACTCAAGATCCTATAGTAACGTAGTCAAGCACTCAAATTGCTCCACCTAGTAGCTCCCCAGATCTGCCAATTTGTTCTCAGATGTCTAGCTCATCTGGAGAAATATTTGCTACTTCGACAATCAAATCTTCAAACATGAAGATCACCCAAAACTCACAAGCATCTCCATTGGCTTCTCATCCTGTAGTAAGATCTTCTGATTGTTCTCCTCCGTAGCTAGAGCAAGAGTGGACAAAAGTAAAAAGGAAGAAATAGCCTCAATAAAAACCCAAGCAACCAATGGCTTCAAGATCAACATCAAAAGAGCTAAAGCTGGAGGAAAGAGTAGTTCAAAGGTGGTAGGAAAAA
>CM021100.1:390253710-390281782 GCA_007115665.2 Sequoiadendron giganteum
ATTAATTTGACATGCGAAATTTCTAGGGTGTTGGTAGAGGGATGCCACATGATAGACCTAGAGCATGTTGAGTAACCCCAGTTCGTCCTCCTCCACCTATTACTGCTCCAACTCCACTACCTTACCCTAAGATTGCTGTAGATGCAGGGACTCTGAGCATTTATGTGTTACATTCGTTGAGTGATCATTCAGTCACATAGAGCCATCATGTTGCACAACCATTTGACAGTGCATCCCATCATGGTGGTGCTGCACCTGATCCATTCCAGCATGATGGTCGTGCACCTGTTGTAGTAGCTCCCACTGGTACATCGCCATCAACTCCCACTAGTACATAATCATCAGCTCACATTGGTACACCGTCCTCTTTGGGGCATATTTGTGTGCCTCATCGTTGCATGACGTGCAACGATTTATGTTTGGGACCTCTCCAATGGTCCACTGGGGCCTCCATAAACACATCTGACTATGAGATTTATGATATGTCAGATGTAGGAGTTGATAGAGCATGAAGTGGACCATTTCCAGGACAAACATTGACTACCAGGGATGATATGGGAGGACCGGTAAAACTTAAAGTAATTTCATTGTGTGTTTTATGTAAAATATTTCATATTTTATGAGAGATATTTGTAATAATATATGTTTATGTGCTAGAATTTTTAATAGTTTTTGACAGAGGAGCAGATGTCAGAAGTGTAGGAGGCTACACATACTGCCATTTCATTTGCGCTAGAGAATCAATATACTGTAAATTATTTAAATTTTTATTTTAGATGTTAATTTTTGAAATCTATTATGTTTTAATACATGTAAGTTACATATATTGATAGTCTGATGTAATCTTGTCTTTTTATGCAACAACCTAGTTCTTATACAACCTTGTTGACTGGGTTTGACCCATTGGATGAAGTTGCACAATAGGTATATATTTTTGTTATTCTCGACATTATAATTATGTGTGGATGTGTATTTAAATTCTTGTAATTTTTTATATAGGAAACCATCTTAGCCAATTCATCCACTATGAGCCCATCTAGTGTTGTAGCATCACAATAGGTATGTGTTTATTTTATATTGCATATCATTTAATTTTAGATAGGAGTAGATATGTGATTAGTAGATATGATTATTTGTCAACAATTATATGTATATTTGTATCATTTTTATTTTATCTGCTATAGTCCTCTACTCGACTCAGCACTGTGATAGTGTGAGAGAATTAATTTATAGGACTCCCGATTGTCCTAAGGGACAATCATATGCAGAACGTCTTGCAGAAAAGAGAGCAAGGCTTGAGGTAAACAAGAATTGCATTATTGATATAATATAGTACATGTATACTGATTTTGATGTTAAATTGGTAATTTATAAATGATGGTATATAAGTTTCTATTTACTAGTCTAACTTGTCAACCATTCACATAATTAATCTAATTTGTGGTTTGAAATGTTATTGTGTAGGAAACTTCAAAGCAACTAACTTCTTGGAGGAGGCTCAATTTTGATGGTCCAACATAGGATTAGGATATGATATAGATTGATATGTACTTAGCGTTTGATAGATCTTGAGATGGCATATATGCCACATTTTGTAAAACTTGTAAAACTTGTTCTGAGTAGGCATATGCCAAATTTGTATATGCACAAACACAATTATTCTACAATTTGATATATAATAATTGATATTCAATCTAATTTGTTCCTCATGTGCATGTCTTTCTACTTTAAATTTCCAAAATGGAATGTATAATTATCTTAGAATGGTTTAAAGTTATGATTGATAATGCATGTTATAGATTAATGAAATTACATTATAATAGTTCACTTATGAATTAAAATTGGTAATCCATCTAGTTCTTTGAGGAGTTTTTTCAAACAATTCATTGCCTTTTCTATTGTACCACATTTTTCATACATGTCTACCAATACATTTTTATCAAACACTCAATTTGAGAATACCTATGATTTCAAGCTCTGTTGAATGAATTTACATTTGACATTTTTTTATTTTTCGAGCTCGTGTAATGAAGTGGGAAACTGATTTTTATTTCATAAGAAGTTAAAATTAATGAAAATTGGATACAACTTAATGAAATGCATGTCATGGTACAGTGTTCATTCAAAAGTAATAGAATCATCTCGATAAAAATCAATGTCACTCAATGTTCATTTAAGATTAATAACATGTAAAATGTATAAAATCATCTTGAGTAAGAATCAATATCTTTCAACCATAGGGGTTTGATGTAACTTTCAAAGAAAGTCCTTACAACTGAAAAAAATATATGTTCATTAGATTGTTCATGTGAAATCTATACAATAATCACGATCAACAATTAAGACATCACTCAACCATGATGCAACCATTAAATAGACCAAATGAATGTGATACTACCAGTAAACAAACCAAATACAACTCCATGACATGCATGTTATTTGACCTTAGACATGCAATTTGTATTATCATAATGCACAACAATGAATGTTGCTAGCCATAATGCATCAATAAGAAAAAAAGGCATACTATATGGGTAAGTTTACATTAGGAATGGTCCTCTTTTGCACCCAAACACGTCGAATCACTTAGAGCTACATTGGACTGATGATTTCCCTTAAGAGTCTAAAGTGAAAAATGACAACAATCTTTGATAGGCTATTACTCAAAAATTGTGATGCTTATAGGCTCTTTGTTTGAGGCTACAAGATTGTGTTGAGATCTTCTTCAATAACCTATCTTAGTTTTTGCTATCTTGGAGGTTTTTTCGTGTAGTGACGAGTTTTCAGTTGAGGAAAAAGTTGTCAGATGCAAGCAGTATAAAGTTGCAAAGTGGATCAACTTTTGTTCTACAACTTGTATGACCAAATGGATTGTTCCAACATGTCTAGATGGGTACGTTTATGCTAGGAATGGTCCTATTTTGCACCCAAACACGTCGAATGACTCCGAGCTACATTGGACCGACAATTTCCCTTAAGAGTCCAAAGTGCTAAAAGATAACAATCTTTGATAGGCTATTTCTCGGAAACCGTGAAGCTTATAGACTCTTCATCTAGGGTTATGGGATTGTGTTGGGAACCTCTACAATAACCTCTCCCAGTTTATTCTATCTCAAAGGTGTTTTCTCATGGTGACAAGTTTTCAGTCGAGGAAAAAGCTATCAAATGCAAGCAGTGTAAAGTTGCAAAGTGGTGCAACTTTCATTCTGCAACTCGTATGACCAAATCTACTGTTCCAACACATCTGGATGAGTACGTTTACGTTAGGAATGGTTCTTTTTTTCACCCAAATATGCCGAATGACTAAGATACATTGGACCAACGATTTCCCTTAAGAGTCCAAAGTGCTAAAAGACAACAATTTTTGAAGGGATATTTCTCAGAAACTGTGAAGCTTATAGACTCTCCATCTGATGCTATGGTATTGTGTTGGGACCATCTAGAATAACCTCTCTCAGATTTTTCTATCTTGGAGGCGTTTTCTCGTGGTGACAAGTTTTCCATCAAGAAAAAAGTTGTCAAATGCAAGAGGTGTAAAGTTGCAAAGTGTTGCAACTTTTGTTCTACAACTCGTATGACAAATCGACTGTTCCAACACATCCAAATAGGTACGTTTACGCTAGGAATGGTCCTATTTTTCACCCAAACATGCCGAATGACTCCGAGCTACATTGGATCGACAATTTCCCTTAACAGTCCAAAGTGCTAAAAGGCAACAATCTTTGAAGGGATATTTCTCAGAAACCGTGAAGCTTATAGACTCCCAATTTGAGGCTATGGGGTCATTTTGGGACCCTCTACAATAAAATATCTCTTTTTTTCTATCTCAGAGGCGTTTTCTCGTGGTGACAAGTTTTCAGTCGAAGAAAAATTTGTCAAATGCAAGAAGTGTAAAGTTACAAAGTGGTGCAACTTTCATTCTGCAATTCGTATGACCAAATCGACTATTCCAACACGTCCGTATGGGTATTTTTACACTAGGAATGGTCATATTTTTCATCCAAACATGCCGAATGACTTCGAGCTACATTGGACCGACGATTTCCCTTAAGAGTCCAAAGTGCTAAAAGACAACAATCTTTGAAGGGCTATTTCTCGGAAACCATGAAGCTTATAGAATCTTGATCTAAGGCTATGGGATCGTGTTTGGGACCCTCTAAAATAACCTCTCGGTTTTCACTATCTTGAAGGCATTTTCTTGTGGTGACAAGTTTTCAGTCAAGAAAAAAGTTGTCAAATGCAAGTAGTGTAAAGTTGCAAAGTGGTGCAACTTTCGTTTTGCAACTCGTATGACCAAATCGGCTGTTCCAACACATCTGGATGGGTACCTTTATGCTAGGTGTGGTCCTCTTTTTCACCCAAACATGCCGAATGACTCTGAGCTACATTGGATTGACGATTTCCCTTAAGAGTCCAAAGTGCTAAAATGTAGCAATCTTTGAAGGGCTATTTATCAAAAATTGTGAAGCTTATAGACTCTTTTTTTGAGGATATGGGATTGTGTTGGGACCCTCTACAATAAATTCTCTCAATTTTTTCTATCTCAGAGGCATTTTCTCGTGGTGATAATTTTTCAGTGGAGGAAAACATTGTCAAATGCAAGTAATGTAAAGTTGCAAAGTGGTGCAACTTTCGTTCCGCAACTCGTATGAACAAATCAATTGTTCCAACACATCCGGATGGGTAGATTTATAGTAGGCGTGGTCCATTTTTGTACCCAAACACGCTGAATGACTCCGAGCTACATTGGACTGGCAATTTCCCTTAAGAATCCAAAGTGCTAAAAGACAACAATCTTTGAAGGGTTATTTCTCAAAAACCATGAAGCTTATAGAATCTTCATCTAAGGCTATGGGATTGTGTTGGGACAATCTACAATAACCTCTCTTAGTTTTTTTCTATCTCAGAGGAATTTTCTTGTGGTGACAAGTTTTCAGTCGAGGAAAAAATTATCAAATGCAAGCAGTGTACAGTTGCAAAGTGGTGCAACTTTCGTTCTGCAACTCGTATGACCAAATCGACTGTTCCAAAACATTCGGATGGGTATTTTTATGCTAGGCGTGGTCCTCTTTTTCACCCAAAAATGTCGAATGACTCTGAGCTACATTGGACCGATGATTTCCCTTAAGAGTCCAAAGTGCTAAAAGACAACAATCTTTGAAGGGATATTTATCAGAAATCGTGAAGCTTATAGACTCTCTGTCTAAGGCTATGTGATTGTGTTGGGACCCTCTACAATAACCTCTCTCAGTTTTTTCTATCTCAGAAGTGTTTTCTCGTGGTGACAAGTTTTTAGTCGAGAAAAAAGTTGTCAAATGCAAGCAGTGTAAAGTTGCAAAGTCATGCAACTTTTGTTTTGCAACTCGTATGACCAAATAAGCTATTCCAACATGTCTGGATGGGTACGTTTATGCTAGGAATGGTCTTATTTTTCACCCAAACACGCCGAATGACTTCGAGCTACATTGGATCGATGATTTCCCTTAAGAGTCCAAAGTGCTAAAAGACAACAATCTTTGAAGGGCTATTTCTCAGAAACTGTGTCACCTAGAAATAATTCATTTGAGTGTATAGGATCACGTATGGCCCCTCTACAATAACCTCTTTCAGTTTTTGATATCTCTAAGGCATTTGCTTGTGGTGTCGAGTTTTCAGTTGAAGGAAAAAGGGTCAGATGGATGCGATGTAAAGGTGCACAGGGGTTTAGGGTTCATTTTGTTGCTTGCGAGTAAGTGAAAAAGTGATTCATTTATTCAAATACACTTAAGTCATGAACTACACACATGAATAAAAAGTATACATATTAAAACACATAGGTCATAAAGTATACAATGGAATACTCATAAGTGACAAAGTATACACATAAGTTGTAAAGTGTACACTTGAATACATGTAAAGCATACACAATATAGATGATATTATCATTCAATAATTTCTATCAAATATAGGATTTACAAAATTCCATGTAGGCATACAACAAACAACCCTAATACATAGTCATTTCCCAGTAGGGGAAGAAAATAGATCACGCGTTGCCTTCACAGTCAACATAGTCTTCTAGAACAGTAGCATGTTAATGTTCTAGAGTGACAAGCACCTGTACAAACCATCAAGGTAGCAGTTAAACTACATACAATAGAAAAGATGCTTAGAATAAGAAATCTATATTATTCTAATCTATCGCATACCTCTACCAAAGGATCAGAGCTAGCTATTGTTGTAGCAACTCCATGATCAATCGTGCCAAGATCATCGCAATATACTTCGAATGAGAAATCTATATGGTCACAATAGAAAAGATGCTTAGACTAATAAATCTATATTATGCTAAACAACTTGAATGATGATAAATTGGAAATGCAAACTAGAAAATATGCTTCAAATAGAAAATCTATATTATTCTAAACAACCTAAATAATGAACCTTAGTAGATAAACAATATCAAAATGTTATAGAAAATATCATACCTATCCCATACAACAAATGATCCGCTACTCAAGTGTGCCTGAAGGGTCATCTCTTACCTTCAATGTTTTCAGTAATGCTTCATGATCAACACTACTAATTGTCCATAGTTTTTTTGTTTTTGGTTTAGCATGATGTCTCAATAACTTAACATTTGTTGCTATAACAAGGTGCGAATACATGAGAATGGTTTTGTGTTTCTCATAGTCTTCAAATGCAAGTACGCCATTCTTTCTAATCATATATGTTCACAACCAAGTTCTGAAAACAACAAATGAACCTGTGTGACCATAAGTTTTTTATCAACATCTAAATATACTTAGAATAACAAATCTATATTATGATAAACAACCTAAATTATGATGAAATGGTTATGCAAAATCTCATAGATACTTAGAATAACAACTATATATTATTGTAAAAAAATTAAACGATGATGAAATGGTAATACAATGAAGTTTGAGAAAGAACAACTGAACCTGTAGGATAGATGAACCCATCATCATCTGTCATCGGTTGTGTTAGATTTTTCTTTCCTTGTACACATCATGCCAACCAATAGTATGATTCCTCTTCATTCCCCTGTGGTGATACAACAAGATAAACATGTCCTGGCTGTACAAGATCTAAAAGATGATCATAGTCAAGTGAACTTTCCATTACATCTTCTAATGAGGATTGTGCTATAGATAAAGGGGTTAGGTACTGTGGAATCCATGTATCTACCCACTAACTTGACTTACACTAATCTCAATCACACTGAATACAATTATGACAAAAAACAAGCCATCTCTCATGTTCATATGGTCCATGCACTCGCATTTGAGCTTCAAAATGAATGCATCTTTGAAGAATCTCTAATTGTTTGACATTCCATTTTGTCTCCCAATGTGCCCTCCTCAACCAACCAAAAGAACCTACACACTCATGAATCAAGTGTCCCTCCTTGTGATAGTGCATAAGTACACCAATCCACAATAGAACGTGCATCATTGAATGTTGCACCACCTCTAATCTTCATTTGTTCCTTAACCAAAGCTCTCTTCACACATGCACCTATGCCATCATGCTCGCCTTTTCCATGCCCTGCTTCGAAAAAACTCCAAATATGTGGTACACCCCTCTCTATATGCATCCTAATCAACCAATAAAAAATTCAAGCATTCTTGAATTGCCTTCTGTAGTTATCTGACCAAATTAGATGTTGACCCATTGCAATTCCTTTTTCCTGCAAGAACTCAATTTTATTTTTCAAAACAATGGTGTACAAACTCAGATGAATGAGATCTATCATCACTCATGTAAAAATGGTACTCCTTGATTATCTTGGACTGTCCTCTTCTGTACTATTAGGGGCATGCATATATGTTATGTGGAAAAAATAGCAATTTGAATAGAATTATAATATTATGATTGAACTTCATTTTGTGGTTGCAATGTGTAATTTTCAGTAAAATAAACTACATATACAATAGTTCCAATGGGGAAAGAGTCCTTACACATCCTGAATTTTCGATCCAACCACTGTGACTTGTGGCTATGCCTTGCATACTTATAGATTTTTTTTTTTTTAAAATCTGAAATAAAATCAGCAATACTTATCTCTCTTGCAACCAACTCACATCTAGAACCCTCACCTCCACTCTTCAATGTGTATTTGACCATCTCATACTTGTTTTTCTCAACAATTTTTTTACCAAAATCATGATCGCTACCCTCATGAAAGCATGTTACAAACTTTGATAAACCACCACATACATTGCAAACACATTCCATTTAAATAATCATTTATATAAAATAAGCAACCATCACCTCTAATGCATAAAAATGAATCTAACAACTCCTTGGATGACTTGGGAAGTTGCACTGCATGACACTCCTACAACATTTTTCTAGTATGCATAGTAGAACGAATATGGCATAACAATTCATGATACATTGAAAAATGAACATGGTATTTACAACATGTATTACAAACCTTCATAGGAACACAATAAAATGGATTGCAAGACTGAAAAGCCCTTTGTGATATTTAAAAATGTGGATATTCTTGACAAAATTGTTTGTACAAAATTATTTGGCTACATTCCAAAAAATATTTAGGATGTAGTGTACGATCTCGATTACCAATTCATAACTTTAAAACATCCCTAAACCCTCTCTCTCCCTCCCACTCTCCCTCTCCCTTTCTCCCTATCTCTCTCTCTCCCTCCCTCCCTCTCTCTCTATCCCTCCCTCTATCTCCCTCTCCCTCTCTCTCTCCCCCTCTCCCTCTCCCATTCTCCCTCTCTCTCCCCCTCTCCCTCTCCTCTCTCTCCCTCTCTCCTCTCCTCCATCCCTTTCCTCCTTCCTCCCTCCACTCCATCTCCCCTCCCTCTCCCTCCTCCCTCCCTCTCTCCTCTCTCTCTCTCTCTCCTCTCCCCTTTCTCTCTCTCTCTCTCCTCTCTCTCTCTCTCTCTCTCTCTCTTCTCTCTCTCCCTCTCCTCTGCTCTCCTCCTCCTCTGCCTCTCCTGCTTCTCTTTCTCTCTTCTCCTGCCTCTCTCTCTCTCTCTCCCAAACCCTCCCTCTCCTCTCTCCCCTGCCACTCTCCCTCCCTCTCTCTCTCTCTCTCTCTCTCTCTCTCTCTCTCTCTCTCTCTCTCTCTCTCTCTCTCTCTCTCTCTCTCTCTCTCTCTCTCTCTCTCTCTCTCTCCGTCCCTCTATCCCTAAACCCTAAACCCTAAACCATCCCCCTCTCTCTCTCTCTCAAGTCTTTCTCTCACTCCCTCTCTTTATTATATAATGATTAAATATATATTAAAGATTTGAGAGGGAGATGGAGACTTCAAAGGGAGACTATGCATTAAATATATTATATAATATATCTAGAATATAAATAATATATATTATAGTATATATTATATATAATATATAATATATTATATAATATATATAATATATAATATATAATATATTATATATATTATATATACTATATATTATGTAATTATATAGTATATTTAATATATAATATATATTACATAATATATAGAATATTTAAATATAATAAATTTAAATTAGAATAAACAGATATCCGTTATTAACAACATTGGATATGAAAACCTATGAAAAATCAAAATATTGTTAAAAAATAGATATCCGTATATAATGAATATCCATTATAAACGGATATCCGTTACATAGACTATGTATTAAATATATTATATACTATATTTAATATATATCATTTATTATATATTATATATTATATAATATGTTATATATTATATGATATTATAATATATAATATATTATACATATTATATAATATGTTATATATTATATATATTATATATTATATCATATATTTATTATATCACATATATAATATATAACATATTATATCATAGATATAATATATATTATTATATATTATATATAATATATATTACATATTATATCATATATATAATATATATTAATATATATTATATATAATATATTGCATATTATATCATATTATAATATCTAATATATTATATATATATTATATAATATGTTATATGTTATATATTATATATTATATCATATATATAATATATAACATATTATATCATATATATATATTATATAACATATTATATCATATATATATATTATATAACATATTATATCATATATATATATTATATAACATATTATATAATATATAATATATATTAAATAATATAAATATATATTATTATATTTAATATATAATATAATATAATGTATATTATATATTTCATATATAATATATGTGAAATATACTAATGTATATTACAATAAATTTATTTTATAATAAACGGATATTCGTTCATAACAGATATCTACGGATATCCGTTATTAACAGATATCCGTTATTAGAACCATTAGATTTGTCTCCAGGTGGGAGTATAATATAGTTTCACATAACAGATATTCATTTCTCTGAGCACTTTATAACGCAAAATCTTCCTCATTTTCATGACCTCTGCCTCATTTTCGCGACCTCAAGCGACCTCCAGGTATGTGATTTTTGCATTTTTTCCATTTTTTTCGTTAATTAGTGATTAATTAAAGTTTTTTTTTGCATTTTTTTGTAGTTTTATTGATTGTTTTCATTTCTAACTAAAATTACAAATAAAACATCAAACAAAAAAATTGAACATTAATTACTAAAAAAAATAAAAAAATTTAACCTAGCACACTAAACAAACATAAAATATAACCTTCATTACCCCTTTTTTGCATTTTTTTAAACTGTTTTACATTCTTGTCTATTTTTACTTCATCTTTATCAATCATTCTCAAGTTTTTCTTAAATTTTTGCTTTGTTTCTTATTCTTCAATTAGTAATTCTTTGCTAAACAATTTGTTTTTTAATTCTTTAATTGTTTTGACTCTCCTCAGCTCTCAAAACAAAAATGATCCTTATTGGAAATGCTCTAAATTTCCAATACTTTGTGAGCCTGGATCCATTGTTAGTACTGACTAGACAAAACTTATCCCTACAATGGGTAATAATTGATGGGCTATGCATGAGGCTATCATATTGTATCATATACATATAATAGCCTCCTGCATAACCCATAGATTATTGCCCATTAACTTTGCCCCTTTCCCTATGGCTGCAGGGACAAGTTTTGTTTAACCATTACTAACTATGTATATAGTCTCACAAAATATTGGTAATTTGGAGCTTAAAACTTCCACCTTTGTTGAATCAATTTGGAGCTTAACACTTCCACATTGCAGTGAGATAAAAATTTAATGTATTTTTAAATGAGATTTCACATCACTTTAACAATTATTTGTTTTCCATTTACATGCCTTAAACATAAAGGAGCTTCACACATTTTTTCATTTGTACTCAATCAAGTCATTTATATTGAATGGTTTAAGGGGATCTTTAAACATGTATCTTACATTTTCAAATTATAAACTTAATGCAGGTTTACTTATAACTAAATCATGGATCGACGCCCTCCAGCTCCACCCACTCCAACTCCACCCACTCCACCTCGTAACCCCCCACCACCACCTGCATTTTATGGTGCTCGCTTTTGAGAATAAGTCAATGTGAATGTTAGAACCATTTAGGATCAAGTTAATGCCATTCAAAATGAAGAATGTGTCCACCCATTATTGAGGTGTTTTGCATAAAAAATGCAAACTGTTGTTGATGCGGTTAGGTCCATGGAAGTGGACTTAAATAAGAATCAATGGTGGACAGAGGAAAGGAGACGGTCTCAATCTAAGGAGGAAAACCCAAAGAAGTGAAGAGATGCAACTAAGAGTCACAAAACTTTCTTAGGACAATGATCTTATTTTTATAAAAATTTGATCTTGGATGGATATTTTATAAAGAATTTTATTGGATGGATATTTTATAAACAATTGGGTTGGATGGATATTTTTAGTGTTGAGTTTATGAATATAATAGTTTAATGATGAGACAATTTTTTGTAATAAATAATAAATCATCTATTAATTTAGTGTTTGCTCATATATAGTGTGCATATATAGTGAAAATTTTCATGCATCATGGTTGACTGATGTCTTATTTGTTGATCATAATTATTGTATAGATTTAACATGAACAATCTAATTAACATGTATCTTGATGTCTTCTAAGGATTTTGTTTGAAAGTTGCATCAAACCCTTTGGTGTAAATAATATTCTTGTTTATGTATCATGATTTTGAAGATAGTGATTTTTATTCATGATCATTTTATAATTTTTATATGAATTATCAAACGACATGTTATTAAACTTGAAGGTTTTAATGGCATGAATGTTGAATTGAGTTGTAATGGTTTTGTTTGATGGTTGTATCACTTTTTATTCTAGATGGTCCCAACACGAGAAAACACTCTTCCTCTCAAATCTCTCCCTCTCCCTCTCTCTCAGGTCTCTCCCTCCTTCCCTCCCTCTCTCCCTCAATCTCTCCCTCAATCTCTCCCTCTCTCTCTCTGTGTCTCTACCTCCCTCTATCTATCTCAACTCTTTATCTATCTCTCCCTCTCACTCTCAAGTCCCTCTCCCCTCTCTCTCAAGTCTCTCAGAGCTTCCTCTCTCCCTCTCAAGTCTCCCTCTCAGATCTCTCTCTCTCTCCCCCTCCTTTCAAGTCTCTATCCATCTCATTCTCTCTCTCTCTCTCTCTCCTCTCTCTCTATATATAATATTAATATAATACATAATATTTCATATATATACTATATACTATATATAATAATTAATATCTACACTAAATATAATATATAATATATAATATATAATATAATAATATAATAATGTACATACTATAATATAATAATATAATAATGTATACTATGATATAATATACAATATATTACATATAATATAATAATGTATACTATAATATAATATACAATATATTACATATAATATAATAATGTATACTATAATATAATATACAATATATTACATATAATATAATAATGTATACTATAATATAATATACAATATATTACATATAATATAATAATGTATACTATAATATACTATACAATATATTACATATAATACATGTTTTTTTTTTTTTATTAGACTGCAAGAATCGGGGAGCACGACCCCCTATAAACTACAGTGCATATAATACATATTATATAATACATAATATTATATATTATAAATATTTGTATTATAAATACATAATACATATTATATATAAAATGTATTATAAATAAAAATAAATAACAGATATCCGTTACATAACGAATATTCATTTTGGTTTGTTATTACCAAACCAAAAAAAATATTGGCTCAGGATTTGGTTCAAAATTACTTGACCTGCAAAGTCAACCCAAAAAACATGTTTTTGAATTTCTTTTAGTTTTCCGAAGTTCACCCTTGTGGCTAGCAAATTTTTTTTTACCTAAATTTCATCAAACAAAAAGGGGTTTTAGAAAAAATTGTCAGCTTTCCACCAATATAACTTTTTCCTTATTTTGAATTTAATAAATACTTATTATTGATTTTCTAGTTGCATTACGTCTAAAGTCTTGATTGAAAAAAATCTATAACTTTCAAACTACTTAATATTTTTTGAATCTAGAAAATGCACCACATTCTATGCTTCACATACTATAGGATTAAAAAAAAAATGAATTTCATATTTTTTTGACCAAGTTATGGTGGTCAGACACAAAATTTTTAATAATTTTGAAAAGTTCTAATAAAAAAATGATAACTAATTATTTACATGGAAAAAAATTACAAAAAAAAATCTGGCACATCCAAACAAGTGTCCTCTACTTATATTGAAAAATTTAGATTTTTTCTTTTCTTGTACTTAGGGTGGTTAGACATACACTTGCTTCTTATCTTTTTCCTGAAAAATTTAATACCACTACATTGAAATTTCAAATTTTCTCAAAACAAATTTACTTTTTTCTAAAAAAGGAATAGTAGCCTAGAAACTACATTAAATTTTCTACAACTTTTGTTGTTACATATTTTTCAAATTATGTTAATAACCTATTCAAAATTTTATGTCAAGTTGCCTAACTCTGATTTTTTGAATTTTCATCGCCACTTAGAGGACTAGTTTGGACCCCCATGATCCTGCACTAACCCTATAATTTATTCTTGCAAGTTTGAATTGACTACTGGCTGCGAATCACAAACAAAAGCAGGGACACCATAGTGGAGGCTGAATTGAAACCATTTTTGAATGTGAAAACTGTGAATCTCTGCCACTCCTAATAACATTGATAGGTACAAATTCATTCACTGAACCCCTTTGTGTATTCAAACCTGAAAACACATTTTCATTGAAGACCACATCTCAACTATGAACTAGTTTTTTTATCACCAGATTCCACAATCTGAAGCCATACTGATCTTCTTCATAGCCGACAAATATGTGTAAGGAAACTTGCAACCATCTAATGACAATTTACACATAACCCAAAAGAAATACCAATGAGAATAAGTACTCATAGTCCACATGCAAGAGAATATACAACATAACCATCAATGATGACACAAGATATAAATCTTGGGAAAACCCTGTAGTGGGAAAAAAAACCCAACCTCTAAAAGCATCCATACTCCATGTATTATTCAACAATGAAAACCCATTACAATACATCTTCAAAGACTCCATGAACACTTCTGAATCACAAGCTATCCATGTAGTCCATGTGACCAAGCAAGTAACCACACATCCCATGCCACACTTCAAGCCCTCACACATGCACTAACTAAACCTGTCCAACCTTAGACAACTAATCATGTGGTTGCTTTTATAGAAGCAAGCTCCCACAAAACCACCAAGTGGTATTAGGATAAGTGCATGGAGATGGGTAGCAATTTTGTGGCCACTTTATTTTTTTTTTGAAAACTCATAACATGAGCGCGTTATAACGTGCTCGCATTATGGAATAGTGTGTTGAGCCTGAGGCTCATCCACCACAAGCCCATAACGTGAGTGCGTTATAACGCGCTCACGTTATGTCATGTTAAAAGCAAAAAAAAAAGAATTGAATTTCATTTTCATTTGTGATTGGTTTTTTTGGTTGCCCGTGGCCAAAAACCTGAGAATTCTGTGCTTACGTTCTAGGAGGTGCTTTTGTGCAAAAAATTTCATCAACGGTTGCTAATTCATCACTAGGATGCCGCAAAGTCGACGAGGAGGTGAAAGAGGTAAGGATTGTTTTTTTTTTTTTTGAATTTGTTAGTTTTAGGTTGTATTTGATATTTTTTTTTTGAAATTGTAGGAGATGTTAATCAACCTAGAAACCCTCCTCAAAATGCACAGCAAGAACAAAATCCTCAACCACAACAACAACCTCCTCCACCAATCCCTCAATATCCTCTTGGCACTCAACAAAATTTAATGGGTGAAATTGAGAACAATAGAAAACAAATTGAGGATTTAATCGGAGGTTGAACAATCCAAATGGTTCAACTATGAAAAGAATGACCCTGGAAAATTCACTGCAAGATATATAAAAAAAATGTAGATTCAATCAACAAACAATTATCTGGTTGGCAGGATAGGAGGCAGGCGGCTAGGGGTTTTTATCAAGATAAATTATCATATAAAGATGTAAAAGATTTAAAAATTACAAATATAGATTTGTGTGTATTATTCACTGACCCACGGTCAAATGGAAATCTCTCCCTCAATGCAAAGAGGTTTCCTATTCATTGGTGCAACCACCAAGAGATTACAATTTGTTTTTGGGATAGGTGGTACATGGTTTTTGATAAACCACCATGCAAAAATTGTGAAGTCCCACAATATTTCCTCAGGAAACTATACGCTGAGTTCATCTTGAACAAAATCCCAAATTATTTTGATATGAGGGAATTTCAGGGGAGAGGTGGGGGGTCGGCACAAGATAGACTTGGTGCACAATTGGATCCTAGGAGACAAGCGAGATGACCTCTCGCTAGGCCACCTCATGAGCACATTGCCATCCCTTCCATCGCGAAGGAGAGTGCAGATGTAGAGACTCTGCAGGCCATCAACTCTTTGACGTAGAGTGTCATCCAACATGTTAGCCCTCTTGTACAATGCCATCTAGGGGAGTCTTCGACAGGGGGGATTCGATCCCATGTGTGTCAATCTTGTGGGGTGACTTTTTCATATGACCCCATCGACACTCAGGAGGTTGTTGTGTAGGATCTGTCTACAACTATGGAGATGGAGAGGGCAACTAACACTTTGCATGACACATATGACATTGATAGTTAGGTAAAAGTTAGAATGTTCATTGAATTTAATTTATTAAATTTCAATTTTGAAATGCAAGATTAACTAATTGAGTTTCATGATTTTAATAAACTTGCAGGGTCACAGTGTTGATACTGGATACACTGGCCCTACACCTACTTATTTCTGTAGTACACCTATCAGTGGGGTATGTAACTAGTAAAGAATTGTAAATTTATTACATGTTAATAGCATTGTTTTATAAATGGTATTTTTATATATGATTTTGGATGTTGAATAGGCTAATATTGGGGGTTTTTGCGGGAACACCTCCCGGTGCCAATGGATTTAGTCAAACCTTCACATAGGTAATAGAACAAAGATTTTAACTAATGAATTGTACTTAATAGATTTGTGTAGTTTATATTCATATCATTGATTACATTGCATTGCACATCATTCAAACTCAAAGCATTACTTCACATTCCATAACTAATAACTAGATGTTGATAGATGACAAAATTTCAACTACAATATAGTTGTTTAGAAATTCAACATAAGTATTGATGCAATTACTTCACATAGCATAAGTAATAAGTTTAGGAGCAACTTCCAATTGCATTTGCTTGTCATGGCATTCCATGAGACCACATTTTACTGAGGCATCTTTTCAAATAGTTCACTGACTTGTCTATGCTCCAAACTAGGCACCCATTATGGCCCACTCTCACAAATCTAAAACTTACTTGCAACTCTTTTGGAGCAACTATCCCAAATCTGGCTTTTAACGCTAAATTAGGCCACAATTAGGCCTCTTTTTCAAAGATGCACCTGTCCAAACACACAAACAACACTTGAAACCTCAAAAGAATCAAAAGACAGCCAAAAAATGCTTAGATTATTCAACTTTTAGGTCTCCTCTCGTTCATTTAGACCCCTTTTCATAAAACCCTCACTTTCCTTGCAATCAATTAGGGCTTATTAAAATTCTTATGCCCTGACCTCTCACAAGCTTATAATCACTTAAATCAGGCTTATTTATGCCTTACATGCTCATTCCATCCTCAAATAGTGCTTCCCCAAATATCTACATACACTTCCTTCACAAAATCACTCTTTTTCACTAGTTTTCACCCTCTTTCACCTAGGGTTTCTCACTTATTCACTTCTCTGACCACTTAAAACCTCTCAGATATTCTAAAAACCCTCCAATTCACCTTCTCTCATATTTTTTAGGGGATTTTATCCACTTCTAAACCCCTGTCCTCTTTTCACTCACTCTAGCCTTGTTTAAAAGGCACCAAAACTTGTTTTTCACTAGGGCAGCGAGGAAAACTCACACAAAAAATTCACCAAACAAATTAATTACCTTCTACACCTACTCCTACTTCAGACTAGTCCATTCCACCAAGAAACAGTTGCTACAAAAAGGTGGAATGAAATTTTTAGTTTATTTGGGCAATCAAACCCTTAGCCCCTGTTTTCTGACCACTTAGAGAAATTAGGCCACCGAAAGCTTGAAACTCAATATCAAATGCTCAAATTAGTTTTAAATTGATTCCAACACCTAAATCCTTCAATTCAAACACATTAAAAATGTACTACCACCTGCATAGAACCGTACACTGGCAGGTGATGGAGGAAAACACAAAAAATAACAGTATAATAGTGATATTTTATTAGTTTTCTACTTCAAAATGCTTCAACAACAACTAAAAAAAATGAGTCAAATATTTTAAACACTTTCCCAATCATTTAAACTTCCTAAGTGCCTAATATTTCTTCTACAACTACCTTGATTCTTCATATTCCTCCACTTGGCACCTTTTTGCATTTTTGCAACATTGATTGACAACTTTTGTTAAGATTCTACAACTTTACAATTTATGCCTAAAATGACTACCAAAGATCATTACAAACTCAAAAATGGGCTATTTAAGCCTTATTACATCATGAAAATACCTATACAACCTCAAAATCCTAAATTTGCCTTATGGAGTCATGCTCTTGTAAAGGTGCACCTGCACCACTTTTTCAAACAACTCACCGCCTTTTCTATGCAACCACATTTTCCATACATGTCTACCAAATCATTTTATCAAATAGTTCATTTCCTCACTACTATGGCTAAAATATTAAAAAATGTGCTTTCCAACAAACTATGGATGCTTGGAAAAAATCTATCAAAGCATAATAGTAAGCAATAGCATAGACAAGGAAGCTAGTAGGTTAAAAAAATGCCTTGAAGAAATGCAGTCTCATGGTGATGGAATGCCATTCCATCACCATGAGACCATATTTCTTCGAGGCATTTCTTCAAACAACTCACCACCTTTTATATTATACCACATTTTCCATACATGTGTACCAAAGAATTTTATCAAACTACTCACTTCCTTGCTGCTATGGATAAAAGCCTACAACAGGTGCTTTCCAACAAACTATGGATGCTTAGACAAATCTATTTTAAAGCATAATAGTAAGCAATAATACCATAGAGAAGGCAACTAACTGTTTGAAAAAATGCTTGAAAGAAATGCAATCTTATGGTGATGGAATTCCATGACGTGCATTTGTTTGTAATGGCATTCCATCACCACGAGACCCCATTTCTTTGAGGCATTTTTTCAAATAGTTCACTGCCTTCTCTATGCCACCACAACTATCATACATTTCTACGAAATCATTTTATCAAACCGTTCACTGACTTGCTGCAATGGGTAAAAGCCTAAAGACTTGTGCTTTCGAACAAGATATGGATAGGGAAATAGTAAGCATGATAGTCAGAAATATATAGTTTAATAAGTACTCAAAATTTTGTTTATTATCTCATATACATTATAAGTCATGTGACGTGGATCGCTATTGTAGTTTTTGTGAATAATAATTTGTTGTTTTATTTTTAGCTGTTGCAAGCAGAGACACCTCTGAATGTGATGAGGGAAATGGAGATCAGTGTTTCATCTGCTATAGAATCCTCAATGGCTTTAATAGGGGAGGTGTGAGGCAGATTACTATATTTCAATTTACATTCATTGTTATAGATGTTAGTTCTAGTGAAAAAGAAAACCATTATTGATTCGTGGTTTAATTTCTATTTGGATGGTTTATACAGGGCTTCAACAGCCTGGGCGTGTGAATATTTCCCTCGAGGAGAGTGATCATCAGATGGCAGTAAGTGATTATTTTGTTAAATATATCATCTTTTATAATGTAATTTCTATATATCAATGTCTTTACTCCTTATTGTAACAGATAAAACTTCATGAAGAACTAAACACTAGGAGGAGCACTAGGAGCACTCCTCAACCGTAGCATAAATGAGTGATAGACGTATCACCATCTGAGCAAAAAGAAAAGGGAAAGAGTTTATATTGAGGGGATGGAGAGCAATTAATTTTGATTCCAGAGCCCTTTGTTGTATGCCTACATGGCATTTTTGTACATATTTTGTATTGGATATATTTGACATTGTATGCCTATATGGCATTCTCGTAAGCCTATATGGCTATTTTTTACCTATATTTTATACTCATATCGACATATATTGATGTATGCCTACATGGCTATTTGGTTAATACAAATCTTTTTTATTGATGGTGTCCATATTTTCATTCTAAATTCATGGTTCAATAGATATGAGTTACGTGTATTCAAGTGTATACTTTACAACTTACGCGTATACTTTGTGACTTATGTGTGTTCCAATGTATACTTTGTGACTTACTTGTTTTCATGCATATACCTTGTATTAGTGCATATACTTTGTATTAATTTGTGTATACTATGTATTCGTGTGTATACTTCAAGGCTTACATGTTTTTGAGTACTTGTGCTTCCCTTATTCACATGTACATGCTTGACTTATTCACATGTATACTTATTAATTTGTTAGCCCTAGCATTGATCATTGCTATCCTTAATGGTTTGTCTTGAATATTAATTTATTGATGCTAAACAACTTTATGTAAAAGCAAAAAACACGTTTTCAATTGGTATTGCATGAAATGATTCATAAAAAAGATTTCAAAAAGTATCCTTGATATTACAAAAATATATGTATTTATACACTTCAATTGTGTAGTCACCCTTTGGTTTTGATGCAATGCAACCACCAAAATCAACCATACACAAGGGTGCTTCAAACCCCAAACACAACTGAGAAGTTCCATTAGGCCTATCAAGCCAAAATTTACTCAACTTTCATCATAAACACTTCCCGTCACAAGACACCAAGACTCACCAATAACTCCAAATGCTTATCCAATATTTTTTAAGGAATCTAAAAATATTAAGATTCTTGAAGAATCACAACTTCACCACCAAATATATCAGCAACAACTCACAAAGACAATTTCACAATTTCACTTGATAGCAAGAATGACACCCAACACACCAAATCACCAAATTAGATTCTTAAAGAAACATCAAGCCCAAAACCATTTTTAACATCCATAATATGACTGTATCAAAGCAAGAACAATGTTAGGAAAATCAGAACCAATCAATTTCTTCAATCTACACATTCAAGGCATCAAATGCTAGTAGTAGTCCT
Organism: Sequoiadendron giganteum; assembly: GCA_007115665.2. Classification (NCBI taxonomy): domain Eukaryota; kingdom Viridiplantae; phylum Streptophyta; class Pinopsida; order Cupressales; family Cupressaceae; genus Sequoiadendron; species Sequoiadendron giganteum. The sequence continues at coordinate 390,274,416 of CM021100.1, forward strand.
TTAGGACAAAAACGGGTGTATCTCCCGTCCTGTCTTCAATCTCCACACACTCCACACATTTTAAGGAACCCATTTATATATATATTAACATACTTCAAAAGAAGATAGAATTGTTTTGGAGAATATGAGAGAAACAATAACCTGTCTGCAACCTAGGTGCACCAATTAGGTCAAATTTTCAAAGCAACTACGAATGAATCAACATGAAATCATTAGAGAACCCTAGGAAGCATTGATTCAGGTCACAAAACTATTGAATCAACCAATTTTAGGGACTAATCAACCCTACCAAGCACCAAACTACCAAACCCTTGATTCTAGGCTTTAACAAGCTTGATTAGAGGAGGGTTTATTAGAAAAGTATACTCCAAACCTTCTAGGGCTCTGCCATTGCTTCAAACAAATTGACGAATGTCTGCACAAGCTTTAGGAACTCTACCCCTACCTTCTTGAATGTATTTTCTACCGTTTTCAACTTGGAGCCACCAACTTACAATGGAAAACTCGGAAAATTATGAGAAAAATAGTCACCAATGTTGATTCCCACCTTCCCCTGTTCTGCCAACACACAAAAAAACTTAATGCATCCTAAACACAATCTATACTAACCTACTCCACTGATATATACTAACTATATCAGTGGAGTATCCATTCTTTTGCTACTTAGACTCTCAAACCCTGTTAAGAGGGTTCACAAACCGATAGACAAATAATTGACTCAAAAAACAAATTTACTTATTTAAATTCCCTCAAAATGATTTGAAAGAAGAATAATTCCTTACTCTAATAAGGCCAATGAAGATCTAAGTTAGATATTACTATACAAGACTAATAATTAGTAAACAACAAAATGAAAAACACCGATTTCTAGAAACAGGGTACTCTCTTTATTAGATCTTCTTCAAGATTACAACCAATGACCCCTTTGATTGCCTTCCCCAAGTCTTAAATAGACATTTATATCATTTAGAATTCCTGCCCCTTCACCTTCAACTATTTAACTACCTTTTACAATGAGATGACGCTTCACATTCCTTTGTATTTTGTCTTTTTGCACACTTTTACACTCTTGCATATTTTGCATTTTGACAACTCAACAATATGTTTTTAAAAATTTAACTTCACCAACCCTCTAGTGACCTATTGATGACCTTAAATACATTATTTTATGTCTTCAAAAGACCTTTACAATGCCTTTACATTTAAAAATTCAAATTTCCACAAATTTTCCCTTTGAAAGAATTTTGAAAACAAGGTGCTCCTGCACCAGGTTCTTTCAAAGAAAAATTTGCCTATGCCACTGTTACACTACATATGTAAACCATATTTTGTATTGTGGAGCTATATTAAGCTACCACTCTCAAGACCAATGTAACAATGATACAAAATGATGTTTGAGACTGCAAGAAGACATCAAAATGGCTAGTATACTAAACAAATTCTTATGATTTATGAAGAATGCTGATAACTCTACTCAGTTGGCTTCTTTTTTCAAAACCATACAAATGAACCCTGGAATCAATATAATGTGTATACCAAGCTACCAAAATTCAAGTTTCAACGATGAATATTTATCATGCATGTTTTAAATGACATTCAAGTTTATGGTGGTTTTGTTGTTTATATGATGTTATGTGATATTCTAATCCTAATTCATGCTTCTAGGCTGCATATATATATATATATATTTACATGTTTTTGTATTAACGAACCCAAAACAAACCGAACCCCCCTCCAAATTTTTTTGGCCGAACTGGCGAACCGATCCCCCAAACCCGAACCCAAACCTGAACCTCATACAACCTCAAAACCCCTTCCAACACTCTTAATTCTACTTGCATGAACTTAATTTACCACCAAATTATGCCATCCCCTGACTTTACCCACTTTTACTCCCTCAAACCTCTCTTTTTCATTGATAACTCCTCTTTTCCCAACTAGGGAATCATGCCATAACATAATTTTGACCTCCCCTATGCTTGCAAAACTTTTGAACACATCAAAATCCACAACCTCACTCTATTTCCAACCTATTCTAACTTATTCTCAAGCAATTTCTTTTTTTCACGTCTTCTAGCCTTGCTTTTAAGGCCTAAATTCTGAATTTTCAATAGGGGCAACGTTAGTAATCTCTTCCAATGCCTTTACCAATGATATTTTCTTATACCTAATCCCTATCCTACTTACATCAGGCCCATTCCACCAAGACTCAACCTGAACAATAGGTGGAATGGCCTATTTCAACATATTACACTCAAACCCTTGTATGAACAAGTTTAGACTTGTTTCAAAAATCTACTTCTAAGTTGCTTGGAACTTAATAGATTTCCACAAGAATAGATTCTAATCAAAGCTAAAACCATTCTACAATAGATTCAGATCATCTTAGAGAAAACTTCTTCTGTACGGACCTGTACACATGTTGGAAATGAAGAAAATGCACAGAAATTAACAAAGAAACAGAGATATTTGATTGATATTCTCCTTCAAACTCTTCAACAACCACTAACTTCGAGTTTCCAATGATCATACACTTTTTGTGTGGTAAACTCAGACTTCTCATCCATTGTGTGTATGCTTCTCTTTTCGATTGTTTTCCATGTCATCATAAGGGATTAAGCCGATTGAACGTAGCTCAGAGAAATTCCATGTGTTTGGGTGCAAAAAAGGACCATGCCTAGCATAAAATTACCTATTGGGACGTGTTGGAGCAATTTTTATGGTCATACAAATAGCAAAATGAAAGTTGCACCACTTTGCAACTTTACACTGCTTGCATTTGACACTTTTTCCATCAAGTGAAAACTAGACACCATAGAAAAATGACTCCGAGATAATGAAAACCAAGAGAGGTTATTGTAGAGGGGCCCAACGCAATCTCATAGGCTTAGAAAGAGAGTTAGTAAGCATCACCGTTTCTAAGTAATAGCCCTTCAAATATTGCTTCCCTTTTGCACTTTGGACCCTTAAGGGATCAATCCAATTGAATGTAGCTCAGAGCGATTTTGCGTGTTTGGGTGCGAAAGAGGACCATGTATAGAATAAATGTACCAATTCAGACATGTTGGAACAATCCGTTTGGTCACACGAGTTGCAGAACGAAAGTTGCACCACTTTGCAACTTTCAACTACTTGCATTTGACAACTTTTTTCCCAAGTGAAAATTTGCCACCACGGGAAAATGCCTTCGAGATAGAAAAAATTGAGAGAGGTTATTATAGAGGGGATATATGCAATCCCATAGGATCAGACAAGAAGTTTCTAAGTATCACAGTGTCCGAGTAATAGCATGTTGAATGTTTTAGCCATTTTGCACTTTGGACCCTTAAGGGATCGATCTGGTTGAACGTATCTCAAATTGATTCCGTGTGTTTGGATGTGAAAGAGGACCATTCCTAGTGTAAAAATACCTATTTGGACACGTTGGAACAATCTGTTTGGTCATAGGAGCTGGAGAACAAAAGTTGAACCACTTTGCAACTTTCAACTACTTGCATTTGCAAACTTTTTCCCCAAGTGAAAACTCGCCACCACGAGAAAATGCCTCTGATATAGAAAAAACCGAGAGAGGTTATTGTAGAGGGGCCCAACATGATCCCATAGGATTAGACAAGAAGTTTCTAAGCATCATGGTATCTGAGTAAAAACATGCTAAAGTTTACAACCATTTTGCACTTTGGACCCTTAAGGGATCGATCCGATTGAATGTAGCTCGAAGCGGTTTCGCGTGTGAAAGAGGATCATGTATAGAAAAAATGTACCCATTCAGACGCGTTGGAACAGTCCATTTGGTCACACGAGTTGCAGAATAAAAGTTACACCACTTTGCAACTTTCAACTACTTGAATTTGACAACTTTTTCCCCAAGTGAAAATTTGCCACCATGGGAAAATGACTCTGAGATAGAAAGAACCGATAGAGGTTATTGTAGAGGGGCCCAACATGATAAAATAGGATCAAACAAGAAGTTTCTAAGCATCACGGTATCTGAGTAATAGCATGCTGAAATTTGCAACCATTTTGCACTTTGGACCCTTAAGGGATCGATTCGATTGAACGTAGCTGAGAGCGATTCTGCGTGTTTGGGTGTGAAAGAGGACCATGCCTAATGTAAAAATACCTATTCAGATGCATTGGAGCAGTCTGTTTGGTCACATGAGCTACAAAACGAAAGTTGCACCACTTTGCAACTTTCAACTACTTGCATTTGACAACTTTTTCCCCAAATGAAAACTCGCCACCACGAGAAAATGCCTCTGAGATAGTAAAAATCGAGAGAGGTTATTGTAGAAGGGCCCAACATGATCCCATAGGATTAGAAGAGAATTTTCTAAGTATGACGGTATTCGAGTAACAACATGCTGAAGTTTACAACCATTTTGCACTTTGGACCCTTAAGGTATTGATCCGATTGAATGTAGCTCAGAGCGATTTTGCATTTTTGGGTGCAAAAGAGGACCATGGATAGCTTTAATGTACCCATTCAGATGTGTTGGAATAGTCCATTTGGTCACATGATTTGCAGAATGAAAGTTGTACCACTTTGCAACTTTCAACTACTTGCATTTGACAACTTTTTCCCCAAGTCAAAATTCGCCACCACGTTAAAATGCCTCAAAGATAGAAAAAACCAAGAGAGGTTATTGTAGAGGGGCCCAACATGATTCCATAGGATTAGACGATAAGTTTATAAGCATCATGGTATCCGAGTAATAACATGTTGAAGTTTGCAGCCATTGTGCACTTTGGACCCTTAAGGGACCGATCTAGTTGAACATAGCTCAGCCATTGTGCACTTTGGACCCTTAAGGGACCGATCTAGTTGAACATAGCTCAAAGCGATTCCGCATGTTCAGGTGGAAAAGATGACCATGCCTAGCATAAAAATACCTTCTCAGATGCATTGGAATAATTTGTTTGGTCACATGAGCTGTAGAACAAAAGTTGCACCACTTTTCAACTTTGCACTACTTGCATTTGACATTTTTTCCATCAAGTGAAAACTAGACACCATGGGAAAACCACTCTGAGATAAAAAAAATTGAGAGAGGTCATTGTAGAGGGGCCCAACATGATCCCATAGGTTCAAAAAATTATTTCATAAGTGCCATAGTTTCTGAGTAATGCCCCGTCAAATATTGCTACCTTTTTGCACTTTGGACCCTTGAGGGATCGAGCCGGTTGAACGTAGCTCAGAGCGATTGTGGTCTCTTTTCAATGGAATTAGGTGGGAAGTAGACTTAACTCTATTTTAGTTTTGGTTTGGTTGGATTTCAAGTGATTTTGTGCATTTTAGAAGCCAATTACTAAGGGTTAGTCTGTATACTCTGTTTTAAGAGAATCTTTTAGGTACTCTATTTTACTGAGGTGTCTTAAGAGGGTCAGTTTGTATGTCAATAAAGCCTTTCATAACTTGTGAATGAAGAGGGTTTTGGGGTTTTTTTTTATGTTAGAGGGATTATCATGCCCTAAAAGTGGAGGAATTGGTGGTTTGGCAGACTGGTTAATGATGCCCATTGGTGGTTTGCGTGTGATAAGAAGAATTAAGGGGGGTTGCTTGTTTTGTGAAAGCTAAACCAAAAGATTTTTATGAGGGTTTGATGTATGTTGTAGAAGGCTTAAAAGGGTTCCTAAAATGGTGGTTTTTTGCAAAGGTTGTTATGGAATTATGAGAGTTAAGGTGGGAAAAATAGGTTTGCAGACCTACAAGAGTGACTAGGTGCAAAGTTGAAAATAAGCCAAGATTGAGTTTTGAGGGAAGGAAGGAATTTGGAATCCTTTTCTATTGTGGAAGTGAGTTGATTTCCTCCCTGTATTGCTATCAAAATGACTTCCTATCAGAATCACTTCAAGTTTACATTTTTTTGCACTTTTTTCACGTTGACAACTTTTCAATTTTTTCAATTTTACATCGTTTTGAAAAATATGCAACATGAACTCCAAAATGACCCCAAAACCAACTAACATGACTTATTACATTATAAATTGGTCTAATATGACCTTATTTAATTAACAAAATTTAAAACACAAAACTAACTTAAGACTTCCATGAACCAAATTTGCTCAATAACCTTGGTGCCCCTACACCAAATTTCATTATTTTAGTAAATCTCATTACAATGCCTTAAGTAGTATGTTCTCACAGATATTTTACAATTTCACTCATACATTCGATATTCTCGTATAATGTCTACATCATAGGTGCTCATTATGAGGTTAACTTCAAATGAGTAACTTGAGATTCCCTCGCAAAGCTTCACATGCTCTTTTATAATGGCTTCAAATTAGAATTAAGATTTCTCAAGATCGTCAAAATAAGGATGTTGCATTGCATTTTTGAATGATATTCTCTTCGATGGCTCATAAATCAACATTTTCTATGATGAGAGACCAATCAATTTTTAGTAGTTTACTTATAGATACACAAAGTAAAAGAATAAAAAGAAAGAGCATCCAAAATGGAAATGAAATGAAAATAGATGGAAGGAACTTACATATAGGCATGGAAATCTCTCAACTTAGTTACTCCTGGTCATACATTTTCACTAGGAGTTCCAAGGTACCTATTGCACATAACACCTCTCATGAATAAAATATCTTGAAATTTGAGATGCTCGTATAATGTCTACATCATAGGTGCTCATGATAAGGTTAACTTCAAATGAATAACTTGAAATTCCCTCACCAAGATTCGCACACACTTTTATAATGGCTTAAAATCATAATTGAGATTTGTCAAGATCATCAAAATAAGGATTTTGCATTACTCAACTGGCTGAGATTCTCTTAGATGGCTCATAAATCTGCATTTTCTGCAAGGGGACACCAATCAATGTTTAGTAGGTGTCTTACAAATAGGAAAAGTAAAAGAAGATGATAACATTGGCATCAAAAAAATTAATGTGCATACACGTATAAAATTAATAGGAATCAATGTGCATATACTTATAAATTAATACAACGAACCATCTGGGTCTGCTCTACTCTTTATTGTGTCAAGTATTGCCTCATGGTTAGACTCACAAACCTTCCACAAGGTCTTGTTCAAAGGTCTACCCCTATATTTGGTCAAATAAACATTGGATGCCATGACAAGGTTCGAGTAATGAATAATCTTACGATGTGTGTGAAAGTCATGAAACATCCAATGTTTAACACCCTTATGTGGGTACCTTCTAAGCCACATTCTAGTAACCACAACTGAGCCTGTAGGATATTCAATATTTTCACCATCTATAACTGGGGCATCCAATTTATTTTTAACCTCAACAAAATGACGAAAGTAATAGTCCGTTCCCTCTTCATTCTCTTCATCTGCAATAAATGCATAAACATGCTTTGCATTGATATGTGCAACAAATCTCTTG